>JAEIFU010002077.1:0-51330 GCA_018904235.1 Lordiphosa stackelbergi
TGAATTTGTTTAACAGTTTAGGCTTAGAAGTTAGTCATAATCGGATATTCACGACAGCATGTCATCACCGATGTTTGTAATTGATGTTCTCATTTCGTATAAGTTTGTGAACGATAAATGAGCTAGTTCAGTACTTAATGAACTAGGATATGGATCAGTTCAGCATCGGTCACTTGGTATCAAGTTTTATATAAAAATACGATTGAAAGTGTACTTTTGTGAGAAATAGATATAATATTTAATTTATTGAAAAACACCAGTAATAAAATACCACCATTATCATCATCGTCAGGACGTCATCGTCAACACATCATCATCACTCAAATGAGATGGTTTAATTACGCGGACTACACAATAAAACGGGAAAGTCAACATTTTTATTACCAACTATGACGCTGTTTCATGGAAAGACGAAGTGCGTTTTTTTTCTCCGCCCTGTTACGTGCAGCGCTAAGCTAAATGGCGTAGTCGCCGCCCACTTGGTAGAAGGGACAAAGCGGTGTCTTTCTCCTGCCCCGCTACGCACACATGCCAGATGCGTACACGCCTATTTTCTGGACAGACGAAGTGTGTCTTTTTCCGTTCCGTTATTTGTATAAGTGCTTAAATGCGTAGCGTTCGCCTTTTTTCTGAGGAATTAAGTGTGTCTTCTCCTATCCTGTTGGCTGTATATGCTAAAATGCGTAGTCAGTTGCCTAATTCCCATAGAAGGGACAAAGTGTGTCTCTTTCTCCCGGCCCCTGTTACTGTATATGCCAGATGCTGTAGTTGCCGCCTATATTTTCTGACAGACGAAGTGTGTCTTTTCCCGTCTCCGTTGCGTATACAAATGCGCTGTCATTCATATTTTTCTGAGGAACTGGCGTGTTCTTCAACCCGTTACGCATAAGCGCTGCGTAGTCGCCACCTATTTTCTGAGAAACTGGGCGTATCTTTCTCCTGCATTATACGTACAATCACAAGTACGTAGTCGCCGCCTATTTTCTGGAAAGACGAAGTGTGGTCTTCTCCGTCCAGTACGTATATGCCAATGCGTAATTCGCCGCTGTCGGCAAGACGCCGTTTTGCCGCATAAACAAAATGCCAAAAATCAAATTGGGTTACACAAGTGGTGAACAATTCCACTGAGTCAGTCTTATTTTAGTGACACATTAAGTCACTCGGACTGCTGACACATCCCAGATCTAGTACCGCCGCCGGCTGCAGAATTCAACCAACAGCGTGGAGTGAGCACGCTTCTGCTGAAGAAAACAACCAGGAAAGCCAATGATCAGGCACCAAATCACCATTAACTTCGCCCCACGTGACTCGATGTCAGATGCAGCGCACTGGAAAAAGTCCGAGTATCGCCAATCATCCGAAAGCAGACGAACAACCTCTTCCGGGGGTAAGCACGCCATATTCTCTTCGCATCCTAGCAGTGGCTATGGATGGTCAATAGGGCTTTTGCAATTTATATTCACTACTGCCACCGCCTGTTGCCCATTCAAGTTCTCTTCCCAGCTGCTAATGCCTCATAGTGCCGTCTCTCCTCTCATGCCACTAATGTCTTTCCGCCGTCAGTCTCTAATGCTTAATTAATACCCTTCCGCCGTCAATCTCTATCAACACCAGTGCCCCCACAAACCTCACAGCGAGCAATAGCACCAGTACCATATCACGCCATACATACAGAAAGTTTAAGATCATCGTTTTCGGGAGCACCAGAGCAATGGCCAGTTTTCAAGCGTAGCATATAGAGAGAGACTACCAATGCATATGGTTATACCAATTTGGAGAACTTGACTCGCCTGCAAAGGGCGCCTACTGGAAGCCGCTAGAAGATATGGTCGCTTCATTGCCTGGTATATCTCCAATAACGTTGAAGTTGCTGGTTATGAACACACTGTACCATCAGTATGACGGTCCTCCATGAAACATTACATCTGCAGCTGAAATAGCCAAAGCCAGGGCCTTCCGCCGATCAAATATATAATAAAATCAACGACATTATCCACTCCCAGTTTTGACCGCCAACTTAACTGCTTTCTTGAAAATTTAAGGCAGCCACATCTGAAATAATCCCCACATTATTAGATGAATTAGTTTCGAAATTGCCGATCAACAAAGAGAAGACTGGGGCCAGATATAGTTGAGTATGGTCCCCTGTTATCCCCCCCAACAACGATAAAAACAATACTTTTGATTCAATATATCGCCTATTGTGTAGCAATCGCCTTAAAGGCTCAACTGTGAAGCCGTCATCTGAAAATGTAATAAAGATAAAAAGATCCAGCCCAACAGACCTATACGATGCACGAAAGCACTATCAAGGAAAAGGTGCAAGCATGCCATAAGAAACATAAGCTATATAGATGTGACAAGTTCCGGCAAATACGGATATTAAGTGAAAAATGAAGCTTGTCAAAAGAAGCCGTTCAGCTTCAAAGAGCCACGCCATCGCGGTGCGCAATGTCTGATAAAACGTGAGAATGTAACATAAACCCGCACAAAACTACATAAACTGTTTGCCGTACGAGCAACGCCTGCAGACATTAAGAATGCAGAAACAGTCAGTCGCCAACACTACTGGCGGACAACAGTCGAGCAAAATTTGGTTTCGACAACAGTCTTGAGTCAGTAAATTCATAAATAAAACTTTTACGGCGTATCGCCCAAGGTTACAGGGCCCAAAGGGAAATTTAGTAGAGTTGTCGTCTTATAGACGAAGGATCTACGACATTCATTAATATCGCAGCTACTCTACTTGGAATAAAGGATCCAAAAGTAAATGACGTTAAAATGGATAGGCGATAAATCGACCACAGAGATCTCGCAAAAGATAAGACTTGAAATTACGGGAATTTCTGATGAGTATACCAGCCACATAAGAAGAATGTAAGAACTGTTAAAAATCTTATGTTGCCAAGCCAGAACCTTAAGTTAACAGGATGAACACTCTCTTCCAAATTTGAATTCGTTGCTTCATCGAGAACCAATACGTCAACGCCGTGCCCCAAAATTCTAATTGAATGCTGTTGGCAAATCTTGTAAGGCCTATTGAAGTTTTAAATATGAACGAAGATTTTTGTCGCCCATAGAACTAAAAACTAGGCTCGATAGTTTCTTTCGGTTCCAGCAATGTAAACCTCGACGTGAAATTATGTCATGTAGAGTATAAATCAGATGAGTCAGAGAATATTCAAGATTTGATCGGAGACTATTTTGCTCATTGAGAATTTTGGAGTTAAGCTTGTTGTTTAATCCAATCTTGAGGTCGATAAGACAGCAAAGAAGAATTTTAAAAGAAATAACCAATAAAATTGAAATTGATCTGGAAACCGGTCTTGTGGAAAAGCAAGGATATTTGTATGCTGACAACTATAACTCAGCTTTGGACGGTTGAGAGTCACGGGAAAAAGAAACCGCAAAGATGAAGTTAGTCTTTCATGAAAATAGGGACAAAGTAGCTGATTACGTCGCCAGTTGGGTTACGCCAAGAAACCGGTCTGACTCAAAGCAGAGATGAAAGGAGATCAAAATTTCTGTATTTGCCACATTTTTGTGGGTGCATGAAACATTAAACAAAAAAACAAGCTGTCTGCGTTTGACGCTGCCGCGCAAACGGAAGAAGTATCGTTAAACCATGCCTGATGAAAGGACCAGATAAATACCAGTCACCATTGCCGCTTGGCTATATTTAATTTGACGCTGTAAATCGCGATTTGTGGGAGATATTAAGGGGAATGTTCCATCATGTTTACATTGTGAAAGAAGACCAAGACCTTCAAAGGTTCCTTTTGGAGAGATTTATAGGATGGAACTAAGAAACTAGAGGTATAAGTGTTATGAAATGGGCCGGGATCTTCGGATCTGCCAGTTCGCCGTGCTCGCCAGTATGTAAAAAACCTTAATGCAAACCGAATATAAGACCACAATAGCCCCCGAGCAGTCAAAGCCATTGTTGAACGTCATTATGTTGATGATTACGTTGACAGTTTCCAACAACGTCGAAGAGGCAGGAATCCATTGTCAGATATGTCATTGAACACAAAAGGAAATGGAACTGGCGAGGATTTGTATCCAACCTCGCCGAACTAATGAAAAATCCTCAATGCCTCGCCTGACATAAAAGGGGGCAGAGTCAGCTAATCCTTAAATGTTCGGAGAACTCAAAAGATTCTTGGTCTACATTGGGAACATGGTTCGACACGTTCCGATTTATATTCAATTTCACTGAGTACCCAAGTCCGTCGTCGTCACAAATTATAACTGACCAAAAGACAAGTCCTGTCCATCGTAAATGTCAATCTTTGACCCGTTTGATTTATTATGCATTTTTAGAATACTTAGCCAGTTATTACAGGAGCTATGCGGGCGTACCAAAACAAGTTGGGAGTGACGTCATTCCGGGAGCACCTGCAGAAGCAGGCAGCGGGTGAAATTGAGATAATAAAGCAAATAAGAATTTTAAGGAATTATCATGAACAATTTTTAAACCTGACCATGACTTATCAATTTGATATGTTTTGTAGATGGCTCCAGCGAGGAAGCCTATACGCTGTTGCTGTTTATTGGAGAATATGACCTGGGAAGATGAAGTGTCAAGTAATTTTTGTGATGTGGGAAAAAGCCAATTGTATCTCCATTAAACACTGTCCGTCTAAGATTAGAGCTCCAAGCTTCGTCTTGGGAGTAAGTCGCTGAAGGATGCAATAGTAGGGAATCACGACGTAAGTCCAAGCAGAATATATTTTTACCGACTTAAAAACAGTCGCGTCGTGGATTCAATCGGGACAGCCGCTTTTAAACAGTTTGTCGCCCACCGCATAGCAGGCAGAAATATATTGGATACTGTACAACCAAAACAGTGGCAAATTGGCTGCTGGGGCATATCCCGCTGATGTGGCAAACCTGTATGAATTCGCATCCGAAACTGGAAAATGATAGAAGGACCAATGTTTTTGAGTGGGAAGAGTGAAAGGAAACTGGCCAAGTCTGCTCAGACTCAAGAATGACAACGTGAAGAAAAGTTAACGATTCGTGTGGTATCAGGTGAACATGGCGGTCTTTGATTTCTGACTGACCGACATCAAGCTTATAGAGCGATTGAAAGAGAATTGTTGGATATATAGAGCCATTCAACTGTTTAAGGATAAACTCAAAAACGAAACTGCAAAAATTTATTTTCATTGATCAAGCGACAACATTACATCGCCGTGACAATTCATGATAGCCAAATGGCAGCGAGTGTGCTTTAAGAGGAAATTGCCCAATTGAAAGATGGATTACAGCTGCAGAAAGATCCAGTTCACTTTCGACTCTTACGCCTGAAATAGGCAAAAAGACGGAATTTCGTTTGTCCGGACGCATAAATAACGCCGCCTGCGTGGGACCAATGGGCGAGGTAATTGTGCCATAATGCCAAAAAAATCACAGACTGTCACTTCCAATTGGGTACAACATTGTCATGAGCGCTGTGTAAGCACCAAAACGTGGGAGACGGTCATTCCAGCAGCAAGGCAAAGTTTTGATTCCATCACCTGACGTCTGGTAAACACCGTTAAAGCAACGCCGGAAATGTACCCCGGGGAAGCCAATGCCGAACCGTCTTTAATGGGGCAGGCCTAAAGATCGGTTATCTCCATTCGTGAGACCATTTACATATACGGGCTCAATTCACTTTGGACCTGTTTTGCGGGCAATCAAGCAAGACGTCAAGAAAAAAAAGATGGGTTGCGTTGTTTACATATATAAAAAAGGACCATGCGTGCCAACATCTTGAGTTAGCCAAAGATTTATCAGATGCTGCCATCATGCGCGTTTAAAACTTTATCTTGCAGAAGAGGAGTCTCGCCAGGATCAGCGATCAAGGAACAAACTTTATTGAGCCGCAGCAGGGGCTGGGATTGATGGTAAATGACGGTATTGGAGAGTGGTCGATGTGGCATTGAGGGATTTTTCCTTAATACGCCTAAATCCATCCGGTGTTTGGGGAGCGCATGGCGCGGTGTAAAAAAGAGAGTTTTGGCATTGACATCAAAGAGAAGAAAGCAAGTTGAGAATTCCACAAGGTTTGCTTTCGAGGGAAGGCAGAAAATTGATAAATTCGTCCGTTGACTCGTGCCAATTTGACCATAGAGAAGCTGAGCCTTTAATTCGCCAACTATTTCTGATTGGATGCTCCCAATAACGTATCAACGCCAGTCAGACGAAAATTCTGTTTGTCTCAAGAAGCAGTGGGCATATAAGACAACAGATGGCGTTATCCGAAACGTTGGGTTCTAGAATACCCACCCACGCCAGCCCGCCGAACTAAGTGGCACAAGCAAACGCGTGGATCCAATCAAGGTCAATGACAAAATACCGTTTGCGACGAGAACGAGAGTCGTGGTCAATGGGAAAAAGGGACCACTATTTGAGGCGCATGGCATCGCGTGACGGGCCAAGTCCGAAGTGCAACAGTCAGCAAAACGGTATCACTGGAGTTATACGAAGACTCCAGCGTCCACCAGTCCTTGATGTTTCTTGGTGAATCTTAGCCCCCTGCTTCGATTCATACGTGGGCCGGAAATGTTACAAATTGAATTTGAATTTGTTTAACGTTTGTATTTTAGGGTTATTAGTTATATCGATATTCATTTAAAAACAATAAAAAACAAAACTGTGGGAGATATGACGTTTTTCAAAATTGCGGGGGCGGAAGGGGGCGTGGCAAAATTGAAAATAAACTTGATCTGCCTGCAAGTATAAAGAAGCATTTGTCCCATACATGTCAAACCTCTATCTCTTACCATCTCTGAGATCTGTTTGTTCATACGGACGGACAGACGTACAGACAGACGGACGGACAGACGGACATGGCTATATCGACTCGGCTGTTGATGGTGATCAAGAATATATATACTTTATAGGGTCGGAAATGATTCCTTCTCCATGTTACATACTTTTGCACAAACTTAATATACTCTATGTACCTTCGGTACAGAGTATAAAAAGGAAAATAAAGATTTCAGCTCTTCGTCAGCACACATTCGAATTAATTTTGTGAATTTGTGTGCATTTTTAGCCATGTCAACACCAAAAAAATCGTCCTATTCAACAAAAATAAATTTTAATGGGCTGGTCGATGCCATTAAGCAATGCCTCGTTGATAAGAAGGCAGTCAAAGCTACAGCCGAGGAATATGGACAACCTCGAACCAGTTTGATCCGGTATTTGAAGAAAGTCAGAGCTGTAGACGTCGCCACAGAAGCTGATCTTGATGAATGCAATCATCGTTTCCGCCGATCCCAATATTGGGCGAGAAGAAGAGGTGTTAACCTCCCCCGAACCATCCACTTCACGAGCGTCTTCCGCTGGCCGCTTATCACTGATGGATGAAATTGGGCCGGTGCAAGGAACTTCTCTGAAGAAGCCATCGAATCGCGGTCGCAAGTCAATGCAAACCACTGTGCTAACTTCTCCGGAAAGCGTCGAGGTTTGCGCGGCCAAAATATCAGCTGAGCGCGCAGCCAAGCGTGAATCTGTGTCGCACTAGAAGAAGACCCCCCAGAAACGTGGCCGGCCAGGAAAACGACAGGCAACACCACCAGCCAAGCCGTCGGCCTAACGCGGTGCCAAGAAAAAAGCGTCTTTGTCATCGGAAGAAGACGAAGATGTCGACTTCTGTTTGATTTGTTTGGCGCTCTTGTTAAAAAAACTGACCGCAGCAAATTCGGATCTATTGCGATGTTTGCGATCGTCCTGCATTTGAAGTGCGCTGGCATGACGGCCAGCTATTTCACATGCAAAAATTGCATTTCGGAATAATTTTTTCATTTTGTCAGGCCATAATTTTTTGATTTGTTTTGCCACTCAAGGATATTAATTTTTGTACTTTTTGCAACTGAAGGCTTTTTAAATAAATAAACGTTCTTTTTTTTTATCAATTAATGGTCATTTTACTTCATATTTTTTACATTTCTAGCGATTTGACAGGGGTCTCGAGAACCAGGTACAAAAACAATTTTTGCCAAAATCATCACTTTATATACATGGCTGCAAATTTTTTTCCATTTGTCTAAAAAAATAGGTTACTTTAAAGGAAAGTTAGCTAGAGTCTCTAGCTTTACAATGATGTTCATATCACAGCATAGTGTTGACTTGGAAAAAAGTTATTAGTGAAAAACGCAACTATGTCCACAACCGGAGACTCTCCCCTATCTTATAGCTGCCATAGGAACTATAGGTCAGAAACGGGTTTTATTTAAAACAAAATGTTTGTTTTAATGCTGGCGTTCTTAAACTCTGATTTATTAAAACATTTGCAATTGTTTAAAAAACCGGGGGCAACCACATTAGCTTGGCCTTCTCGTTTTCCCACAAAGTTAATCAAATTTTAATGTCAAAATGAGAAAAATTGCGCTTGCACGGCCGTGAAAACGAATATAGCCAATTGGAATATAAGTAAAATAAATATCAGCCCACATTAGTTTAATTTGCTTGTTTCCCTGTGAAAATTCGTTAAAATATAGTGTTTTTAACCACTGCTTTGTTTGGCCCTGGTTGATCTTTTCCAATTGACCAATTCCATTTTTAGTGTTTTATTTGTAATATAAAAAAATAAATTTTTTAATGGATCACCCTTTACTTTCATTTCTGTTCGGTTGTGGTGCTCTGGGCAGATGGAAACCAATGCTGTCGTTTTTCAATCTTCCACCTATCTCTGGCCCTCAGCAGATGATGATGGCTTCACCTTGTTAATTCCACCATGTCTTAACTCACTTCTCTCCCATCAAAAACTCTATTCTTTCAAAGGTTGCTTGCCCTCACCGCTCCGACAATTATCCTCACCCTCCTTGTCTATACAAACCAAAGTGAGAACGAATTTAGCTCGATTTCAAGAACGAAAAGTTTATTTTTTCAACAGAGTTCGTACCTACATTTTTCGATATGTAAGCCTTTAGTTATTTGTTGGCCTATTGTAAAGTCTTTATTATTTTGCCACAGCTTTTATTTCCAACTGGGATGCATTTCAAGTTTGTTTGTTTATTTTTGTATGCGGGACTTAGCGGCGAGAGATTCGTTTTCCATTATTGTGAAATTTTTAAACTTTTTAAAACCAATATGTAGTTGTAGTTTCATTTGGGAAATTTTATTTTATTGAGTGGCGTATGAATAGTGTTTTGTTAAAACTTTGTGCCCTCGTCGCGTCCATTAAAATTAAATATTAAATGCCTTTTTTTTTGGTAATTTTATAAGCTCTGCCTCCTCGGTGATTTTCCATTATCGCATTAAAATGTTGACCCTAATGTACACTCCTCTTTGAATCTATTTGTGGTCTGGAAATCTGGCATGCAAAGTCTCTTTCGTTTTTCTGGAGATTACTTTCTACTCACCGGCACATACGGAGTACAATGTCCCTGTTCAAAGTTTAGAAAGAAAGAAAAATGCATTTGGTTATTTTTACAAAATTTTTTTGTCGGTTTTATTCGTTTTCCTTTCAATATATTTATGTATACATAATATAATTCTTGTTGTTTATTTGTTAAGTTTACGTTTGTTTAAAATTATTTTCCATATTTGCAGTTGTTGCTGTTATTTGCTGTCACGCACTTGTATGTAAATTTTGTCTATGCATTTCGCTGGCCACATCCGTGGAGTTGAGGCGATCAGCATTATTGACTGCTTACACTTTGTTAAGTTTTTGTTACTTGTTGTTTGTGGTTTGTGTTGTTGTTTTGTTTGTTGGTTTGTTGGCGCGTGGGTATACAAATACGCAACCAAGTTTCGTTCGCTCATTTTGCCTATAAATATTTATTTTTGTTTTGTTTCATTTGATTAAATTTTAATATTCGTTATTCGGTTTCATGTGGTTTTTTTGTTCTTTTTTTTTTTTTTTTTTGCTGCAAACGTTCTTTGATTTGTGTTTGTGTGAGTGAGTGTCTGTGACTTTTGATGCTGTATTTATATTGTTAATATGTATTTATATATATATAACTTGTTTTAGTGTAGGTTTAATACTTAGCTTACAAATTTGGTTTCCAATTTTCGGCTTTGTTGTGTTTGTCTTCTATTTCGCTTCTGTTTGCTGTATGTAGGTGTGTGTGTGTGTGTGTGTGGGTGAGTGTGTGTTTTTTGCTAGTCCTTGTCCTAAAACACATTTCAAACATGCTTAAATTTCTACAAAATATTTGCAATACTGCAGTCGATATCTATACTTTTGTTTACGTTATTTATTTGCTATTTACTTATCATATTTTATGTCAGAGTATATATATTTATATATATGTATAAATATGCGTGCATATGGATACATATATACACATCGTTTGTATTATATCGATAACTGTATATGCATTTGTGTGTGTGTGTGTGTGTGAGTGAATGGTTACCAAAACTTTTGTTTTGCCTTTTTGTGTTTGTTTTGCTAGCAGCTTTTGGTTGTTTGCTCATCGTTTCCTCTCGAGTTTCTTTCTACATTTGCATTTGATTTTGTTTTACCATCTTAGTGTAATTTTGATTGCACAACTTTGGTGTTTGCGCTTCGGTTTATTGCACAAAAATATTCTGTTTGGATTTTTGAACTGCTTTTTTTTGAGAGTGTTTTTTGATTTGGTTCCAACGGTTCACTTAACTGGGCTTATGCTAGTTTAACGCTTAATATTTGGTATGTGTGTGTGTGTGTGTGTGCAGACACTTGCTGCCTTTTTCAAACATTTATATGTGAATAAAAAAAAGAGCACACACACACACACCTATAAATCTGATAAATGTTAGCCATTTACCACTCAGCTTTAGCAGCTTTTGTAAATAGATATTTGGTTTGGGTTCTCACTTTTTTTTTTCTTTTTTGCATTGTAGCTTAAATAATACTTTTATTTGATTGATTTTCGGTTTTATTTTGGTTGCAACTTGATTTCAAGTGATTTCTATGGAATTTAAGCTACATTTCCATCGGTGTGTTGTCTCTAAAAATTTGCTAACTTCTGCTCCGGCTTCAGCATTTCATTAATTACACTTTAAATTGACTACTTTAGTATGTGCACTCACGCATCTGTTAAACTCGAACTCAAATTGCAGTGACCTGAACGATGTGTGGGGCATGTGGGAAACCAAAATTATAACTGACGGCAGTGTGGCACAAGCACCCGAACGGACGCTCTGCTGAAGTATTGTTGCACAATTCAGAGCACTTGAAATTTCTAGTCTCAAGTACGAAAATCTAATTTTTGTGTAGACCAATTCTGCTTGGGAATTTTTTAAATAAATTTTTGTAGTTTTGTTCGCAAGAACGTAATATAGCCTTGATCACAGATGAGAGAAGTATAGATGTCCCTCATCGCTGTCAGCTGCGCTGCTTTGCGCTCAGGTTCGATCCTCGACCTGTCTTGCGCTGTCTCGGTTGTATTTTGCTTGCGCCACAGCATGGCTGATAGGTTGGAGTGAGTCAGGGTTCAGAACCTTCGAGTTCGTGACGTAGACGGCTAAACTTGGATCGACTGAGCAAACCTGCAGTCTTGATATCAGATGGTCGTTGATCTGACCGCATCGAAGGCTAGCCAGCGACTGAAGGCCTGTTTACTCTCTTGGCCTCAGCTTCGGCATGCGATCGGCTCGTGTATGTGTCAATAGCGAAATGTCTTCAAACTCTGGTGGCATCTCGTGACAATCGCTGATCTAGACAACAGCCGGCCATCCACAGCTCACGCGAGCCGAAGTCAGTTGGTTTTTATGCAAACGCAAGCCGAATTTATGGTGCTGTGTATCGGTGAACACTGCATTGCAACTACTTTAAACTGCTTTTGTCTGGAGAGAGCGCAAGCACACTTTTCTGTCCTCTCCATGTGGCCGCCTCAGAAATTAGACAGCTGTTCGCTCTCTCTCTTGAGCTCTCTGCGTCTCGCTCTAACCATTGTGATTTCCTCTGGCACTATAAAGTAGCATTAGCCAACGAGAGCGTGGCCAAAAACTGAGAGTGAATTGGTGTGCGAATATAAAGCGCCGTGAATTTGCTTCGACCTGGCCGCATCAAAGGCTAGCCAGCGACTGAAAGGCTTTTTGCTCTCTTCTCCTTAGCTTGGGCATTCGTTCGGCTCGAGTATGTGTAACTAACGAAATGTCTTCGCCCCCTGGGGGGATCAGGTGCCCATCGCTGCTATAAGGTATCTAAACAACTCATATCCAGGCAAATTTTATCTCATTGCCTTTCGGAATAGGCTTCAAGCTGAAGGTCTCGTATTTTTCCCTCAGTTGCTTAAGCAAGCACTTGCTTGGAGCCATTATTAAAGCACCTTTTTCTAACAAAAGTGTTAGAACCAGTTGGGAATTGCAAGTAAAACTGTTAATTATTATCTCATGCTGATTCGCTCAAATTAAAATCACGTTAAAATTCTGATTCGTTTCTTTGAAATATATTTGTGACCAAAGAATTGGACCAAATGCTGAAGGCGGAATCGTATGTTCAAAGCTTCCTCCCAGCAAAAAGCGCCTTAGCCAACACATGTAAATAATGTTAATGCTGGATTTTGGATGCATTCTTTTTAATTGTGTAGACCAAAGTTTCTTAGAATGAATAGAATAAATGACTAGAAAAGAAAGAACCTATAAATTTAATAATTCCACAGAATATTTTATAAGTTTGAAGACCGGACAAGAATCATATTCCCACTTTAAAGTTATAGGCCACCATCTACCAATCTTTTCTGTGCAGCTATCTTCAAAAATGGGTACAACAACTCAGGCGTCGGGTACTTGTGGGACCACTTTTGCACTTATGGATCAAATGTATAGTTTTGGTATTTCTTTTGCTGAGCTTCACTGTTCACTGTGTATATTTCCCATCTTCTTTCTTTGGTTTTGTGTATCCGCATATGTTAGTATGTATAAATTCTAATTCTATGCATGTACTTAGCACATTGAATAGTTACAGTTACACAACATAAACACATATACATACATATATATTCTATATATGGCATATATATTTTTATAGTATTTGTTCCATATATCTAGCTTAGTTTACAATTCTCGGCTATCCCCCTTCTTTTATTTGTGATAGCGTGTATCAGTTGATTTCAATTTATATTCTATATGCCAACTACCCATTTAACTCTTTACTGATATGTAGCGCAAACATTAACAAACAAACCAATAATCTTTTATTTCGTCTTAATCATAAATGTTTCATGTTTCATTTCTTATAGCCAAAATTTGAGTATTTTTCTGGGTAGGGGGGCTTTTGTTTTTGCTTTTTTTGTTTTTGGTCAACAACGTTCTTAATGGCATAACAAAATCTCGAAATATTTTCCGGTGTGTTGCATAATGAAATTAACAACATAAAAATGCACTTTCGCCGCTTTTCCTTTCTTGTTAAAATCACATCTACATCTAAGCCTCTCGTAGTTCTGCTAAGGTCTAGGACTAAAAGTATCTACAACTCCAACCTAATCTCTACAGTTGTGTCTGTCGTGTGGTTAAAAATCTGCGACCGCCGCTACTTTTACAGAGTGAGCGAGTCCTACTATCTTTAGCTAACACAAATTATGTAAATGTTTGATTAATCATAGACATCTACCATCCAGAGAAGGGCTCTGGGCATGCACGTGTTTGTGTCTCTGTGTGTAAATAAAAATGCCATAACAAATTCCACGCGTACTCCCAAAGGGTTTCGGGCGTGTCAAATGCAAATCATGCCCTTCAACCTATATATATGGCCAACTGAAAATGTTGCTAGTTTAATTGTCCATTACAATGCATGTAGTTACATATGTACGTATATACCTATTTCCTATTATTTCTGATTTTGTTTTTATCATTTTAATTGGTTTTCATTCTGAACATTTATATGTAATTTATCATCGAACACATTTAACACAATATACAATAAATATTCTCATATATATATTTATATATGTACCCAGTATGTTTCGCCACTTTTGTCTGTGTGTATTTTGTATGTAATATAATGTAAGCAGTTTGGTGTAATGCTGCATATACGGTTGACCGTTTACACTGTTGTTTATCGGAATAGGATGTGACATTTCTTCGACTAAAATGTTGTAGCTTGAAGTACGATATTTAAGAGTGGGCTGCACGAACAGAACAATTCTACGATAACCTTGATCAGCGGAAAAAAAAACAAATTGTGTATCGAGTAAATAACTTTCAATTTTCAAGATGTACAGTTTGCTCAGTAAGAACAGAAGGCTTTAAAGCTCTATATCAGGGGTGCGCAAGCCCATTACGCACGCCGGAATAGCAAGGCGTATTGCCTTCACGCAAATGTGTTCGCTCCTCTCTTGCTCAGCGAGCGAAAGTTTTGTTGTTCACGGACAGCCAAGAGCACAAACACACAGATAATAAACAATATATTTTTTTCTCTTGTAAATTTACCCAGGGTTTGTTTTTGGCCAGCAGGTAAACCATATTTATGTCAGCAGGTCTCCTACGCGTTTCGGCAAGATATCCTGTTTATTCTAGACTATGCCCTGTGGCACGAACATACTCGTCGACCCACACCGAATGCTTGCCGAAGTCATGTTTCACTGTGTGTTAGAGAGAGACCCAGTCACATTTTTGCGCTCTCTTCTTGGGGAAGTCTGTTCTAGATTGAATGCCCGTTAACTCTCTCCCTTTTCTCTTTCTATTTCTTGTTGTTCCATGAACATTTTGTTCATTTGTATTGGGGTCCACGTGAACGAAAGATTATTATGGGCACCTCTGCTCTATCATATACCCAGCTTTTGCTTGCTGGGTCGAACTTTAAGCTGAAGCTAGAGTTCCAAATTCTCAAGTGTTTATTCCCTGGGATGTTATTATTGGATGGTAGGTTGAATCTTGTTGCCTCCGAATTTAAGTAAGCCTCTGCTCCAAACTTGGTCCTGTCCTATAATAGTTTCCATAGATATATATAGAACTTATGGGCTTCACTTTAAGTCAGAGTGCGGCGCGTCCCTATCTTCTGTGTATACAATACTGCTCAGCGGCGGCGAAGTCGTCACACCGACAGTATCACGCTTATACTGCTCTCATTTGCCAGAACAACGAAGTGCTAAATGAGCGTGGCTAAACACACACACACAACGCCAAAACAAGCATGTGTGTTTTGCCGGCCCCTGCTTTAAGTTCCATTTAGAGCTCCGTAGCTCTCAGCTCACCCATAATTTTACTATTACTCTATTAGCTCGTTCTGTTCTGCTGTTGGTTTCAATCATTTTCATTCACTCGCCCTGCTCTCGCATCGTACTCAATTTCTATCGCTTTTGGTTAATTCAAATGTCACATCCTATTCCCATTTCCCGTCAGTGTACCTCAGTCATTCTACATATCTAAAATTCACGTTTTTCATTTATATATTTGCTAATGACTAATTTATGTTTGACATTTATGGTACTGCTGGGTTAGCCAACACCTTGACTTGGCCCCCACACTCAGTGAGTAGTGGTGGCCTGACCGGGTGTCCGCACGGAATTCGGCGTAAATTCCTCGAGCTCTTCTGCTGCTTCTGTTTACACGAATAATCACCTTAGTTCGCTATATTTGTTTATATACTTGATGTCTTACTTGGAGATAATTATGGGTTATTTATAAATTGATTAATGCTTGGTAGGTGACTGATCCTTGCTATTCCCCTCTTTCTATTTATTTCCGGCTTATTGTTATCTGTGTGTGTGAGTGAGTGGGTGTGTGTGGGCTCTAGATCTGGCTATGGGTATAGCTGTAGCTGCTGCTGCTGCTGCTGATGCTGCTGCTCCTATGGTAATATTGCTGTTGGACACGTGTGAAAGCACGTTGGCTTTCAGTTAAGTGGCTTACATGGTAATTATCTACTGCTCCATTTGCTAATATCATTGAATATCATTCGATGGCTTACTTTGATTGTTTTCAACATATAGTCATGTGTATATGCTTGAGTGCTTCGAGTTTTGTGTCTTTGGCCTAAGCAACAGAGAACTAACACAACAAATTTGCCGCTAACCATTCCTCTTCTGGCAACTGAAATTGAAACATAAACGATTCATAAACATACTTATGCATAGGGAACAAGTAGAGAGAAGTGAACTGTGGGCGGGGTTGAAACATTTTTTGTGGTTTATACATGTCTCTCATGGAGTTGGTTGAAAGTAAGAACAGAACACTTGGAAAACTCAAAAGCGAAATGAGGTGGATGAAACAAATAAAACGCTTAGCTTGCTGCTGCTAATTACAAAGCCTGAGAGATTCGTTTGGTGAGTGATCTGTTCTAGAATATCATTTATGGTATAGTCGAAGACTGCGAGTGCTTGGCTGCTGTGTGTGGGTGTATTTGTGTGTGCGTGTGTGTGTGTAGGAACCTGTCTTTCAATTACTGAGCAATCACAAATCAAAATACGAGTGTGCTAATAGGCTAACGACTCTTTTGTAACTCTTAGTTGCTGTCTATAGGAAATGATAGCAGGATAGCGTGACGAGATTGGCCACTTCTACTGGGTCCTGGCTTGGCAGTTGTCCCTCTAAGCGTGCGACTTACATATGCACTTCATCTATTAAAGCTATAGGCACTAGTGCTACGTGTGCTGGCTGGGGGTATAGAAAAGTGTGTGCTGGGTTAAGCGTCTATCGAAATTGCGCACAAAAGTAGGCAATACAACGTGGCGGGACATTCCACACACACAGACACAAGTATTTAATGTGTGTATGAGTGTGCGCGTAATTAATTTTAACGCATTTTTAATTATGTTTATTTTAATTTAATGCCGCGCTTGTGTGTGTGTGTGTGTGTGTGGGCCAGACGCAGCTACACATGCATGTGTGTGGGGTTTAGCCTGCTTCAGCATACAACATACTTAATTTATGTTTCCTTCTACCAAATTGTATTTGCCTTTTTATATTTATGTACGCAATTTCTGCATGTATCTCTTTGTTTTTGTTTTCGTGTTTGCATCTTTCTTCCTCCTTCAATTAATTATTATTTTTTTTTTATACGCGGCATGCTCAACACATTTACATAAAGCATAAATTTATGTCCGCAGGGTGTGAGCTGTGGGAGTTGTGTGGCTTTGTGGTTGTGTGGTTTTGTGGCGTAAGCAACTAGGGTTAAAAATATGTTTCGTCTTTGCATTTTGCATATACATAATAATTCATTGGCCCGGCCCCTCGCCCCTCCCCTTGCACTGCTCTTTGCCGCAGTTATGCTCTAGTTATGCGATAGTTATATAATTAGTATGTACGTGTTTAAGTATATATGTGTCTTGAATTCGCTCTTCGAGTTTTCTTTATTTTTGTGATGCAGCCAAACGTCAATTTGCCATCGATTGCTTGTCTCTTTATATTTACAGCTCAGTTTGGGGTTTCTTTCAGCTGTACGTGAAAATTTTGTGTTTATTGGGAGGGGAGGCTTTTGATTTTGGTTTACTGTGCCTGCAAAAGTAAAGGATAAACCTTAAAAAATAATATGTGTGTTAGTAAAAATTGGAAAAAAGTAGTAGGCGGAAAAAAACGTAATTTGTAATGCAGAAAGAGTTGATGGAACATTCATTTTTTTTTTTTTGTTGATCATTGTTCAAGCTTTCGAATTATGTGAGTGCTTTAAAAATTAACAAATAAAATGACTACGTAAGGGTAAAGCAAGCATTTACAGTTACAAGCTAGGTATTAAGTACAAGGAGAATATTGATTGGTAAAGCAATTAATGACTAAATTTCTATTAGCTAAAATAAAAACGGAATATTATTTAAAGCTGCCTTAACACTAAATATGTCTAAGGAGTCGGTAGTCAATATTCATTTGAAGGGAAAACTTTGTCAAATATTATTTAACCAATTTTATCACAGAAGGCTTGCATTTTGGGAGCTCTTAAGCTTAAAGGCTACTTTAAGGCTGGATTCCAGATGACATATACAATGGTTCATTCAAATTTGACTCCTGTGCAATATCATTCAGCTTTGAAAACAGTTCAAAAGTATTTCAATTCTTGTGAATTCGACATAAAAATTTATTTTCGTAAGTTCTAGAAATATGGATTTCGTCAATGTAACACTTTGGCACGGCGCAAAAGCCTGGACAATGACAGGAGCGGATAAAGCGGCGATTGGCGTGGTTGAACAAAAGATTCTTCGGAGGATTTATGGACCTTTCAAAGTTGGCGATGATTTCCGCATTCGAAAAAATGACAAACTGTATGTCGGGTCCTGGATAGAACAGGTCACCAGGATGGACGGAGAAGCCGTATAAATCGAAGGCGGCTGACTATGGAGGAAGAGGCAAGCAGGGGAGACCTCGGCTGAGATGGGACGACCAGGTGCGGGCAGACATTGCCAAACTTGGTGTGACCATCTATTGCCAGCCCGCACGGAACAGAAGCGACTGGAGAGTATAAATCGCAATGGCCCAGACCGTCAAACGGTTGTTATGGCCAATAAAAAAGAAGAAGAAGAACACTTTGGCTTTGCTCATGAGCTGCTGGAAAGTGTTTCTAATTATTCAAAGAATTGTAAGGAAAAGAATGATGCAGTGTTTGTCCGGAAAGTAACAGGACTGAGTCGATTTAAAAAAAATTAATTGAGCCAATCGTTATAATTCTTTTAAAACTTTCAAAATAGGCTCCTTCTGCAAGCGCGATTTCCAAGCATTGAAGGCGTCAAGGAAGGCATTCCCCGAAATAGCCTTATGTGCCGCGGTTCATGCTGCTTGGATCCCCTCTGTCGTCTCAAAATGCTTGCCTTTCATCGGCCTTTTCAGGCGAGGAAAAAAAAAAAAGTCCGGGGGGCCACATCTGGGCTGTAGGGCGGCTGCGGAAGCGTTGAAATGCCAGCCTTAGTCAGGTAGCTGTTCACAAGAAGTCACTTTTCAAGTTATCTTTCGGTACCATCTTTGCGCACACCTTGCGCATGTTCAAATGCTCCGTCACAATGTCATGAACCACAGATTTTGGTAAATTTAACATCTGGGCAATTAAACGAATACTTAGTCGACAGTCTGAGTTGAAAACTTTGCGAAGTCGAAGTTCCTCCAGCCCGGTCTTCATCGGCGACCTCTTCCCGGTCCTCCAAAAAGCCCAAGTCGCGCGAAATTGCCTTTCCTAACTCTCCAGGTGCTCGGAGACAACTGACAAGCCGCTTGTTCGTTAGGAACGTAAGGAACGTTAGGAACGCCCTCTACGAATCCAGTCGGTGCGCGCACGCTCCGAAGTACAGACGCGGCGGAAGAAAATCAGTCCTATTACTTTCTAGATAAACCCTGTATGTCGTTCAAAGTACAAGGCTTTAGTATTTAATATCCAAGGGGAAAACTAATCTGGCAATTTGCCTGACTTAACTTTGTTCAGCTCATAAACTTTTACCCCCTCTAGCCAACTTCGAAACAATTTTTTCTTGCTGTCTTATTGGTCTAGTTAATTATTTCTCTCTCAGACCAAATTGCATATAATTTATTTTTTGGAAACTAAGCGCCTTTAACGCCGCTTGGCTTGATGAAGAGATGGCCAATTCTATGCTATGGTAGTTCTCTTCCAGATCCCGTTTTACTTCAGCTTTATTTGGACATATATTTTCCCATTGTGGCGAACCCTCACATTCCCACCTTAACTGTCTATGATCCAGCTCTTCTGTGTAACACTGAATTGTGTGTGGTTGCATTTCATATATTTCTTATAGGGAAGAAACTCGTAAATTAAATTGTTTCACAGTTAAGAGTGGCATTTCTGCAACAATTTTGTGTCTAGGTTGAAAGATATTAGGAGCTTTCTAGTCTCTTTAATTCTAATAACACTAAGCACATCTAACACCTAATATCCGGGATATTAAATTGGGATCATCATAAGTTCAATGCACCGAATAATAATGCACACTTTGTATAATTTCTAATTTATCAAGCGAAATTTTTACACTCTGTACGAAAGGTACACAAATAAAATAAAGTTTGCGCTGCTTTCAGCTGCTTCTGCAAATACAGAGTATAGTACAGTGGGATTGACCGACTTTCTAACTTGTTTCTTTCATCAATAAGATTCAAAATTATTTTAAACAAACAAAATATTTTGAAAAAAAAAATAAAGACCTCAATTTTAAGCCAAGTTTTTCTTTGACCCTCATTAGACTTTGCACAACTGCTTTGACGATTATCCGACTTGCCCTTATACAACTTTTTTTTTTCATTTCGTCCATGTTTTCGGCAACTCTACCGTCCTTTCTTAAATTTCTTTCAACAATATAACCACCCTTTCGTGTAGACAGCCAAAAGGTCTGCTTGTGCGCGCTGGCGCCGGTACGCATGGATTTTGTTGTCGTGACTCACTTAAATTGCTTGTGCGGCTCAGAGGCGCCCGTAATCAAAAAACCACTTTCGGTGTTATGGGATTAAAGGTGTGTCCACCACTGATCTACACTATCAACTTCTATTGTTAAAACAAACATCAGGCTTCTCTTATCTCCCGCTCTGCAAGTGATTTAAATGAAATTATTTCGAAATCTAAATCTGAGTTATTCTTCCATATTAATCTAAGTTAAGCTTTTCACAAACGCTTAAGTAATTTTAACTATTTGTATTGTTTTGTACCACCCACGAGGATTTTGTAAAATAAATATGCAGAAATCTCAATTTTATCGAACATTTTGCACAATTTTTTGTCCTATATCACAAGGACAATTCCGGTGAGCAAACGCTTTGAGCCAGTAAATATTTTGTGAGTTTGCCATACATATTTCAAGCAATTAAGTCGACAGCAGTATTTTTGGGAAAGTATTTCATCTACATGCACAGAAAAGAAAGGACTACAAATTCTTGGGTTACAATCAAATCGCAAGGCACAAAGAATAACAGATGCAAGCAAAGAAAATGGGGAAAAACAATTGGGTGACTCGAATGGCAGTGACATATTTTCATTTGTGGCCTATTCACACACAGGTATGAGAAACTGAGCACTAAATAACGAACAAATAAATAAACAATACATAAAACTAACTCACTAACGAACCAAACGAATCGAATCCAAAATGCATTCAGAACTTTCAACGAACGCAAGAGAAATATACGAAAAATGTTTCAATGTGTGGCGAGCATGTGTGTGTGTGTGTGTGTGTGATGTTGGCTGGCACATACCTGTGGGCTCACTTGGAACTGCTGTATCGGGTAGGCAACCACGCCGGCGGCCTGCGGTATGGCTGTGCCGGCCACGCCCGTTGCCAATTGCTGGGCGGGCGAGATTTGGGCCTGAGTGACGCCTTGCCAGGTGGCTGGTATCTGCACGCCCATGCTGCAACGAGAACACACACTCATTTAAGTCGGGAGAAAACACATACGCTGATCCCCGGAGCCCGGTGCCAGAATTATCGCGGGCCACGGCAAACCAAATTTACGCGTCTGCCATGTAAATAGCAAGTTATGTTGACAGCGCGACACACGGAGTCGTGTGTTTCCATGCAGCACATGGAGCGAATGGAAAAGTTTTGCAATTAGCAAATGAATTCAGCCATCCGTCATGCTGTCATTGCCGATCCCCGGTGGCGGTTCAATCATTTCACGGACTCAGCTAATGAAATAATGACAATGGCTTTCCAACTTACCCCATGTAGCCCTGCTGGTAGCCGCCGTACTGGCCGAAATGGTAGCCCTGTATGCCCTGCAGGAACTGATTCTGCACGGCCGCTGCACTGGCCGCCGCTGGAGTCACGGCCGTGGCGGTGGCCGAGGAGGTCGGATAAGTGGGCGTCGGTGAGTACCAGCAGCCGGTGGCGGCCAATTGCTGGCCATAGGCGGCAGCGGCAGCAGCAGCGGCCCCCACGCCGTACGGGAACCCGGCGGCAGCGGCAGCGGCATTGTTGAGCGCCTGGCTGGCCATTGTCTGGGCGTTATTGGGATCACCGCTCTCCTTGCCCCACGAGCATTTCACGGGCTGAGCATTGAGTTCCGTATTGTGTACACCGACGATGGCATGGGTGGCGGCCTCCTTGGTGGAGAATCTGCGGAGATGCGGCCATGTGGCACTTCAATGTAACAGTGTGCATTTTGCGGTTAGCTTACCTGACGAAGGCATAGCCCTTGTCCTTGAAAACGCGAATCTCCTGTATGGCACCATAGGGGGCAAAGGTTTTCTGAAGCACCTCCTCGCTCAAAGCGGTAAGGGCACTGTTGACGCCGCCCACATAAACGGTGCAATTGGAGGGACTGCTCTGATTGTACACTTCATCGAAGGTCAATGGTTTGACATTCTCTGTGGGGGGTGGAAGGAAGATTGAAACAAGTGTTACCCTCAGATGGATTTCTTTTTAATGTGCGAGAGTGTGTGTGTGTGTGCTGCATGATTAATATGCAAATTAATTAACGGATTTACCCGCAACAACAACAACAACAACAATAACAGCTACAGCAGCGAGGGCTATAACAATGCATGCGGCCATTTTTCCAACGTTTTGGTAATTAAAATAACCGCATGCACTTAGTCAATATGTGTGCATTTGCATGTGTGTGTGCGCGACACCATTTACCGTTGCTCTCGTTCCCGTTGTTGCTGCATATTTAAAATTGTTGCGGTTGTTATTGCATTTTTTATTATACGTATTTTGTGGATATGCATTTTTCGTATGCCATTTTATTGTCGCTGCGCTTTTTGCGCTGGCAAATGTCCTGATTGCAGCCGCTATTGTTGCTGCTGCCGCTTTTGCTGCCGTCGCTGGCTCTTTTATATGGTATGTATGCACGTATTTGTATGCAAAAGTTACACTAATTACTTCCTTTGAGGTTAAAACAAAATTTGCACTTTTAAAAATAATGTCAGCTTTGCGTGTTTATGTCTTTGTTTAGTTTTGAACAATGTTCGGGCATCGACGCGAAGCGGACGGGCGGGTTTCAGCTGAATTTTTGGCTATCCATTGCCCACCCCCTCCCCCCCAGCGAAAGAACTAATGTGCCTACACTGAAGAAACAAAAGAGGGCCTTCTGGCGGAATGGATGGAAATTAAGGTACATGAGAACTGAACATTTTCATTTTAAAACTATCGTTAACATGGGATTTCAACCAGCTAGAATTTTTCACATTTTAAGCCTCGTGCTCAGAACTACAGAAAATGCCATTTCTTACAGTATTTCACACAAATAGAAACACATCAAAAGGCCAAGACAAGGAGTTTCTAACTAAACTGAAACGAAAGAAAAAAGTCAGCCTATTTCAAATCCCACTGTTCCATTTTCTGGTTTCCCTCTTGTGTATCTAGTGCCATACTCGCTTGGTCCAGTGGTTTGCAAAAAGTAAAAAGAATTGAGAACACAAAAACGAAACCGAAACGAAATTCTGTTCGGCACCTAGGAAACAATGCCAGCAATACGTAGGGGTGGCTATTTGGGCCGTCCCTGCAAACATTTTGTCGGGTCTCTTATCTCTCTCGGCAAAAAATGGGTTTGCCGATAGTTTTAGGTCTTCTGATAGTTTGTCGACTTACAAAAACAAATCAATTTCAATTGCTCTATTTATATTGGCAGAGTGATAAATAAGAACTTGGGAATTTGAAGCATGCATTCATCAGACAATTTCAATACAAGTAACCCTTTAGTTGCCTGGCGAAGTACAGTTGTCTGAAACGTCAGTCCCATCGTATATTCAGTAAAATGGACTGGAATTCGAGTCCTAGCAGAGTAAGTAACAGTTTTGAATTTAATAAATAAAAGTTTGTTTAATTTGTTGTTTTTCAGAACAACAAAATAATGGAAGGCAACCAGCAGCGCGCAGAAATTTGAATTTTTTTTTTTTTTTTTGGGAATCGCTTTCTTATTCCTAACAAGAGACCTTTTCGTATCTCCGAGCAGACAAGCTTTATCTCCTCCAAGACGTGTCTCAGATTTTCAAATTTCTTTACCCCTAGGGAGATGAGAATGCGATAAGTATGCGATATCGCTAGAGTAACGCCATACCTACTGGAAGAATCGCATTCTTATCTTCTGCGATAAAAAATGTTTGCTGGGTTCGAACGAATGCAGCAACACACATGCAAAATGTTAGAGCAGCATGAACAGATCAACAATTACATGAATTACATAAAATTACGCGTGTCAGAATGTCGCAACTGCTTTCTTCTCAATCACAAAAGGTACGAAGTCAACTTCAACAGCAGAGACAAGCGCGCCGGACAGATGTTAACACACGCAGAACAATTGACCGACAACAAGTACATAGACTGCAATGCTGTCAATTCAACAGAGGGGAAAAGTCAGTTCAAAATACGAACCAATCTTTGTCAATTCAACAGAGGGGAAAAGTCAGTTCAGAATATAAGTTCCCTTCAACTCAAAATATGAACAAATCTTTTTGCATAATTTGAGTCTCAAATGTTCTAAAAGTGCTTGAAATGAGCTCAGCTTAACTACTAGACAGAAAAGTATAAGAAGCCCTCTAGACGTGAGACTACAAAAGAGTGAGATAGCTCCTGGCGCTGACTTGCCATTCCATACGTTGTTTTTTAGAAGGTACCGGGTTCAATTCCCAGTGAAAGCGGAACAAATTCTGCAGTGTTTTTCTGAAAGTTGGACCAAATTGGGTGGAGTAGTTTTAGTTGGTCGTTGCTGAAACTAAACGGAAATAGTTTCATTTATAGCAACAAAAACCCCGGTTTGAATGCTTCTCTGTACTCAAACTATTGGTTACTGTGTTAGAAGCGGGGAGGAAATCTCTCACACTAACATTAGCAAAGCCAAGATTGGGGAACACACACAGTCACAAAGGTACTGGCAGCCAGCACTGTTCTTATGTATGCCGGATTTTGCTGTCAAGTCGTTTAGGAATTCCCAAACGATTATGGCAGCTCCGGCATGGAGTACGAGTCGTAGGGGCCAGTACATTAGGCGACCGTCACTGATGATCTGGTAGAGGTACCAGTGAAACAGCTGTATGACCACCTAGCCTCCTTTGTGTTGTGTTGTGTTCCTGCTTTTTGAAGTTATGTGCAAACATGGTTGGTCGATTAAGTTGTTTTAATGTACAGCGATGTCCTCTGCCTCAAATTGTGAAGAATCCGCTTATAATCTTCCAAGTCCAAATCTTTATTACTCTCCTGATCTTAAGTCGGTTGCATAATAATGAAAATATACTTAAAAAGTGGTCAGAGAACTAGACAAAGTTTTGTGTTTGAGAAAGGCAAGTGTACACAGACAGAAAAAACCGAGAACATTGGACTCAAAACGAGCTCAAACGTTACCAAAAACAGTGAATGAATGGATTTTCTCATTTGTAGTACAATGTTCTGAGTACAAGAACAATTTTTTGAGAACGCAAAAACTCAAATTGAGTTGATGTTGTTCCATTGTTCAGAACATTTTTGTTCCCTATTCAAGAACATTTTAAACTCAACTGTGAAGAAAAAATCGATTGAACGTATACCAGGTGTGGTCGGATTCCTCACATATGGGTGGAATAGAGAACGGGTACATACCTCCTTTGATTGGAAGTGAAGGGAGGCCAGAGTCCTGGATATACGCTCTGCTGCTTCTCCCTCCACCCATATATTCCATAGAAATCAGAAACATTGCTTCAATTACCCACTCCACCTAACTCGTTTCATTTAAGTTTTTCCGAAAAACACAGACAAATTTGTACGGGCTTGACTGAGAACTGAACCACGGTACTTTATGCACTTAACGTATGGAATGAAGGGGCAGCACATTTAGCCGTTGAACAATTTTGCAGATTTACGTCTAAAGGGCTACTTATGCTTTGTTGAGCTGACAAGAGAGAGCTAAAAAAAGAGCTAATTTGCTCCCACTAGCTCTCTCTTGTATATCTCTCTGTTGAAAACCGGTTATGTTGTTGTTTAAAGCAAATATTATCCGATTAAAAACAACAGGAACATTTGTTCTCAAGAATTTTGAGACCATCTGGTTCTTATTTTAAGTTAAAGGCAACTTATTTACTGAACAGTTTTTTCCCTCTGTGTAAAACGTTTATTTTCTGGAACAATTATTATGTCTTCGCTCTGAAATCAAATGGACGCACAATCAAAGACCACTCTTTCTTTTAACTTTACCGGTACATACTTGTACCTACCGGTATACCGAAATAAAAATCCATGTACCGATACGGAACCGTATACCGAAATAATGTTAGAGCCAGAACAGAACCTTATACTGAAACTAAGTTTCGGTACGTACCAGAACCGGAACCGAAATACGTTTTATACGGTTTGATTCCCCAAACGGCCAAGTGTGCGACTTTTTAAAGCTAGTTGATTTACAGCCGAAGCAAATAGCTGATGAAGGTGACCGGTTGTATAGTTCTTTGGGACAAATTGCTTCCCTTTTATTACATGTTCAAAAGCGAGATCCAACACACGACATCGCAACAAGCTTTGAGTAGGTAAGATTAACATCTTGAACATTGATTATGTAATTTTGTTTTTTATAAATGAATACTTAGGAACAGGCTTTAAAAATTCCGAAACGATCAAAGATCAAGTATTTGAGATAAAATTGAATTAGTAGATTTCATATTGACTCTGTTTGTACTTGAAGAATATAGTACATGATTTTTTTGAGTGTATTAGCTACTTAGCTGGTCTGTTAATGGTACAAACGGCCCCTGTAAATACCATTGTGCTCAGTGCCAGGTCTTGTCGCTGATTTTTTTTTTTTTTTTTGTTAACTGAGCGGCGAACATGCCAACAAAAATACAGAAATATGGCTCAATGACATGCAACAGGATTGCTGTTGTACCGCACACTCACACACTCACACACACAGCTTACAAAGAGTAACTACAATCGCAGTTTCATTTGCGAGGGTGCATCAAGCACTAACAAGCTCGCAAAATCTGTCGAAAGCTTTAGCCACAAATGTAAGCGCTTTGGCCACGCATGTAGTATGTACACTCACACATACGTATGCAGGCAGCTACTGCGCTCTCGACCCATCTAAAAGCATTGCCTACTTTTGAGCGCCCCGATTCACTAATTTGCACTTTGCTTTGAATTTGTGCTGCCTTCATTCAATGCTGGGCCAGCTCTCCTCCCCATTATTTTTTTGTGATTTCTTTTCTACGCTTTTATAATTTGTGTAATTAGATTTGGCGCAGCACACATACTTTTGCACGTGCTTTGCCTTAAGGTGCACAGCATTTGCCTTCATTTCATGTCCGGCTCAATGTAAAAGCCGTAATTATCACACGGTGGTTGACCAAGAAAATGTTCAAGTAACTGCCCAAAAGAAATTCAACATATGTGTGTGTAGGTTTTCTTTCGATTTGAAATTTTAATGAGCAATTATGAGCATGTTGAACTAAATCATAAAATAATCACCAAATCATTAACATAAATAATTCATATTTTACGGGCAGGAGTACAAGGACATTGCAGGCACTTCAGAAATTCCAAATAATTAATTAATGCAAGAAATGTTCGTTGGAGAGAGGAGGGCGCTAATTTTAACGCATATGATAAGGTCGAAGCTGCATTTTTAAGTGCGAAATAAATAATAATTAGATTTTCTAAGCCATTACCCCCGACTCTGCCTCAGAACATCATTCACTTTCCGCTCCCGCTGTCTCTCCGCCTCAATCAGCTCCACACCTCAAGGCATTCGGAACTTCGACTTAATTGTGCGCAACTCAGCATAAAATTTTGATTTATTGCGTCAGGTAGCAACTGCTGGTAGCTTCAGCTGCCATGCACTCCCATCTGGGCAAATAGTTTACTCCTCCTCCGCCCCACTCAGTCAAAAGTCAAATAGTTTTGGCAAAGAAATTTGTCATACAACATTTTCGTTCTTTGTTCTTGTCGGCATATTGTTTCTGGTTAATTAAGCTATTACCATAATGAGCTTGTAGGTATTTTGGCCTTTATTTATGGGCTTGGGGTATGCTTTGAAATAGAGTCTACATGGGCTTAACAAAGGCGAAAACTTTGCCCGAACTTTTTGCCAGGCGCTGCCTTCTACGATAAAAAAGTAAACGGCAAATGCGATTGTTATAAACTCCCCTTCAGAAAAAAAGGGGTAAAACTTTTAGCCAGGCACGAAATTGTCACAACTGTAAAATGCGCAATTGCGCCGGATCGTAAATCTTTCGTAACAATACATACGAGTGGCTCACTAAACGCGACTGCGGACTGATTGCCGGGACCATAAAATGTGCAGCCTGCTTAAAACATAAAAACGCCGGGCTGGCTCATTTCAAGAGCCGAAGACTGAAGCAAAGTGGCTGCGTAAAACATCAAGTAATGTGAGTGCGAAATGCGAAATGAGTTGAGTGCTACAAATCGTAAAAGTTCGCCAGCGGCAACTAGGCTGGCCATAAAACCAACAACACATGTACGAATTCGCCCGGGTGAGCATGTAAGAGGGCTGTCCCGCAAGTACTTTGCTTACCAAAAAGCGATACACACGGCCCATTTTCGAATTCCAAGTTGATTTAAGTGAAATCATGTTGGAATTTTGTATGCAGACTGAATGTGATTCTCCGCTCCTGAAGTGGAGGGTAGAAAACTTACTCAAAATTATAGTTGAGCGGGGTTAGAGCAAGACGGAAATTGTCCTAAAAAATTCAGAGATCAAAAATGATACCGAAAAGCTGTCTACGCAGCATTGTCATTGTCTTGTGATGAGCTTTCTTAAGAAAACCATTGTTCCTTAAAGTTTATAGTCATCTATACTTATAAATCTGAAGACCCAACTGACTGACAAATTATCAACCCAAAGCCAAAAGTGTTTATGCTAGAGATCTAAGATTTGGTATAGAGCGTTTAGTTACTTGCAGACGCGCACTAAGAAATAAAATTGGGAAAATTTCACCGCGAAAGAAATGTTTGTGTGGGGCACATAAGAATTAGAAATCTATTCCTTCCCAATTATGGAGAAAACAGTGCTGATACTGCTGTAAAATCCACAATCTTCATATGTTTACTACAACGCGGGCTGTCGACATCCACTTGTCAGGAAAGGATTAATATATAATTCCGGAATTTTCGACCGCCTAGAAAATTTGGTTGCGTCCTTTAGAATGGGAAATGACATGTGAACGTACTGCATCAACCATGCAATGTGACGGAATACAGTCTGGTGAACACATATGGAATGCCTTTAACTCAGCTGGATGGGACTACGCAGCATCGGTCTGGGCACCAGCGTCGAGATACCCAACCTATGTGAGTGCAGCCAACGCAGTCCAACGCTTTCCGTTGAGGGTGTGCAGCGGATTCCGCACCATTTTTAACGTTGCTACACTGGTGGTGGCTGGACTGCTCCCGCTGGACCTAAAGGCACAGGAAGCTGCTGAACTATACTCTGTAGATTCAGAAGCATTAGCCCCGAAATGCAAAGAGCGTTGCCAGAGATGGACCAAAGGACGGACGATAAACATTCAAGCTAATTCCAAACATAGGACAGGTGACCTACTACTTGATAAAAAAAAAAAAAAAAAATTAATGGTTTTTGTTACGCAAAATTTTTTACTTTTAAGACATGAAAGTTATGAAATAAAATTTTGAGGTTCAACCACGGAACAGCCGTGCCGACACAGTTATACATGTCAGGACTTGCTCTCTAAGGCTGACGCGACCTAACGTGTCGGTGTGCTTTTGATTCCTTCTTTGGTTATAGCAAATACAATCGGGGGTGTCACAGAAATCTCTATAGATTTTGACCTCGGTTGGTTTGCAAATCGCTCGAAAAATCCGTCGGTGTCCCAGAACTCCAAGAGATATCATTTTCTTATTTGAAAATCTAGTTAGAACAGAAACTGTTCCAATTAAAGTTCTATCGCTAAAAACAAGGCTGCATCTCTCGCAAAAAAAAATTTCCCTAATTTTAGTTATGGGTTTATTTGATGTTCAACTAAAATTTTTTTTGTGATAAATGTTTTATGATGCATTTTTAAATTGTAGTTAAAATATAATTCATATTCTTCATAAATAAAATTAAAAATATAAATATTTGTTGGCGCCAAACATGAGGTATAACTTTATAGCCCTTAATGCGCTGGCTGCCAACCAGATGGCAGCACAATCGCTAAACGGCGCCACTGATGTGGTTGGTTTAGATTAACATGAAAGACTGGTTGTTTTTTCCTAATAATTATTGAAACGTAAATTTCAATGTTTAAACTAATTAAATAATTTAATCATTTTATGAAACCTATCCAGAAAAATAATTTCGTTTACAGTTCCAAAATTTGTTTTGCTTGTCAAGATTGTTTGGGTGGTGAATTTTGCTAAATCTCCTAACAAAACACGAGAGATTTAAAACCAACCGAAAGAGATTTCTGTGACACCGAGAATTGGCTTTGGGTTGGAATTTGGTTGGAAGAGATTTCTGTGACACCTCCGAATATAACAAGGAGATGCACCACTTCACTTAAAACTCAATTATCAACATTTCAAAGCAACGAACAAGCGCGCACATAACATCAAAAATATTTTTTATAATCAGTCAACATGTCAGTGATATTACGCAGTTCTTAAAGTGGTATTAAGTAATAAAAATTAAATTCTTAATTCTTCCTGTAGTAAGTCAGTACAAATTTTCATGTAAAAAGTTTGACATCAAGTCGGCACGCGTATTATTTATTTATTTTTGGAGTTAATGAGGTCAAATGGAATAAAAATAGAGGGAAATTATTTAGCTGAAAAATATTGTTTCCATATGTCTTGGGACACCCTAATGGTCACAGAAGTGTTCTAAAGCCCCCTTGGTACGGAGATACCAGAAAAGGTCCATAAAAACTGATTTCGCACGGATTTTGCAAGTTGCTGTTTCGTGAGTTGGTCTGGAGTTCACGCGCGAAATTAACATATCGATATCACGGAGTTGCCACCCGACGTCAATGTGTCAGGCGAAAGTCACCCGATAGTCACACGATAAGAGATGATTTCAAAGGTGTGAAATATATGGGTAATTATTTCTGAAGTGGGCAACTTTTTTCGTACACCACAAGAATTTTACCATTGTGGGATCTACATACAATTGTAATATTGTGGCTGCTTTGTGATAAAAATATTTGGATGTGAACTGTGGAAAAAGACAACTAAAAAAAAAATAAATTACAAAGACTGAACAACTTTTCATTGGAGGAGAGGGTGGCCCTAGCTCATCCATAAACAGAATTATGATAGAGGCTTGAAAAAATGATCTGGGAAAGTATAGACAATGAGGTTAATTATGCTATGCACAATTGATTGTTTTTGCTAGGAGATCATTGCAACACGCTTAGAGTGAAAGCGGTGGTGGAGTTTTGGTTGCAACTCAAGAAGGCAGCGCCACTCATGTCGTTTTTGACCAACTTGTCGGCACAAGGAAAGTGTGCATATGCCATGCATTTAAACAAATAAGTGCTGATTCTGTTTTCAAGAACCTTAGCTCCTAATACGAGAGGGCTGATGATGAGGAAACAAATGATTCAATTGTGGACGACAGCGATTCTGTATGTCGAACGGATGAGCTGCAGAACTTTTCAATGGTCAGACTTGGGTCTTTTTTGCCGCCGCAAGTCGTGGACAACATCTTCTAATCTATGCCGTTGTATTATAAGTACAAAGCATCGAGATGTCATGGCCAAAACAGTCAATTCAGCACGTTCCCTAGTCGTGTCCAAACAGCACCAATTGCCTATTGAACAAATGATTGAAAAACTACAAATAAGCATCACGATGAACCTACAAACATCAACAAAACACCTAGAGATGAGCGCTTTATTTCGCACTTGCTATCGACAAAGTAATGTGCAGAGATTTTGCACACTTTTCGCAAGTACCTCCGTACCAAGCTTAACGGTGTAAATACAGAAATTTGGGCGCTTATTTTCTGATATACCCCCAGAAAAGTATGATGAACGTCATCGAAGTATAAGGATAATATTGGTGGGCAGAGAAGATCACCTTCTTTTATTACAGTATTTACAAAGAGCTCTGTTATTTGAATTCCCTTCCTTAGTACAGTTCAGACGTTTAAAATAAGTCGTTAACGGGCCTCTTCCGAATTTCGATACGGTTTTAAAGCAAACTTTTGTAACTAGAACGTACCACGATTACCCCTGAAACTACCCTCGTACTAATGAACCCTTTCGCGCCTACATTGGACAGCGGCTCGGAATCTCTCTTCTGCTACTGCTGACTCAGCCTCAAAATTCTAAGTGGCTTGGCAGCCCATCAAAAAGAATCAAAATTATTTCGTTGGCAAATTGCTAATAATAACTCGTATTACAGGATACATCGGATCGGCCCAGACAGCGCCGTGACATAGTCAAATAAACAATGAGACCAATAAAAATACGCTTAAGCTTTCATAGGCGTTTTTTATGACAACAATATAAATGCAAAAGCAAAACTCCGGCCCATCCTTCCCTCATCCCCGCCGGGTCTCGAAACCAAAACGAACCCTTCAACATCTGAGAGTCCTTTGCACGACAAATTCCACCTTGACTCCGGCTAGTTGGGGCAAAAGAATGCCAAATGTTTGTTCTATAGCCATGAAAATTTCTGCTTATGTTGAGGCAAGTTTCCTTTCCTTTCGGCCTGCCTATGAGTGTGTGTGTGTGTGTGTGCCTTTTATGATAATAGTTTCGTGTTGGTAAAATTTATTTATCTGATTTGCCCCTCCGCTCTCTTCCAGTATCCCTGTGTGCGTGTGTGTGTGTCTAACAAATAAAAATTATGTTAAAACATGCAAATATGCGTTAACTTTTGATTTATGAAAGACAAAACGGCCAAATGGGGATACGGGGAATGCGGGCACATGGGACTCCGCCCGCGTTTGTCCCGCTGTTAATAATGATTATGATGGAACCAATAAAGTAACAGTTACAGTTAGATTTGCGGCTGTCAAAACGGGGCGTGTGGAAAAACCCAACTGAAAATTGATTTGCCCGGCCTAATTGAATGTGTCTCGTTGTTGGTTTTTTCTCTGTATTCTCGGCTCGCCTCCGGACTAATTGGAAAAGTTTAAACCAAATTTGGCACAGCCCATTACGGAAATTAAGCGCGTGCGGTTTTCCATTGCGCCGAAAGAAGAAAGGAAAATGATTAAGAAAACATAATCTGGCAGAAAATTCGGGCGACGTTTATAAATAGCACTTCGACTGTGTCGTGCCACCTTTGCCATTCATTGCCATAATTTCCTGTAATAAGAGCCAGCGGCTGGAGCAACAGAGCAGCAAGTGGTGCTACGCACACCGGAAACTGCCTGGGTCAGGCCGGGTGACACTCATGATTTCCTTACCTTTACTCGCCGGCGGTTTCCGTGTGGCCCAATTCGTGCGAATGGAACGGGAGCCCAGCCACTGGCCGTTCATGGCCGTAATGGCGCTCTCAGCTTCCTGCGGGGCGATAATAAAGACAGCGGCTGCATAAATCTGCACTTAAAAATGGAAATGCGGCTGACAATTCTTACCGATTTCTTGATGAAGGACACGAAGCCATAGCCCTTCGACTTCAAGGTTTGCGGATCCCGTACCACGCGGCAATCGCTGCAAGTAAAGCAAGCACAGGGAAAGCAAATATTTAAGAGACTTTAACACTTATGCAAATTTTTAATAAACAAACTCGGGCTGCTCAGCCACAGCAGACGCCGACGCCTGGGCAACCGACGTGTTCAAATATTTCCCTTCGAGTACAAAATCCAAATATATTTTATGTGCATTCTCGGGGCAGGGTTCTGGGCGCGGGGGTTTTAGCATTTCGGAAATTAGAAATCTGACCTCATGCTGGAAAGTTTTTATTTATCTTTCAGTTTGCTTGGCCGCACAACACGGATGCAGAGGCAACCGGCTCAAGAGGGTGGACAAAGTCTTGATATGCCAAAGGACGCGCGGCTTAAATCATATTAATGGTATCAAGAGAAGACGGGAAGTTGAGAGGGCCAGCCCAAGCAATCGGCCCAAGTGTATGGTTTTGAGTCCTATTATTGTGTCTCGAAAGAAAAATTATAGGAACTAAGTAAGCTTATTAAATGAGTTAATCGTTGATGTTATCCCATTGCTGAAGTTAGAGCCCTGCACGAGTGCGGACAAAACAAAATATTATTCTCTCTCGTTCAAATGAATCGTGTGTTACAAGCAACAGTATCAATGCTCACTCTGTCAAAACCGGACATTTTTCTAAACTATAGAGTTTCGGACAAAACAAGTGTGAGTGCTCGCATTAGGAAAGGAACTTAATCTATATGATAGGAAAATCTCACTGAGAACACGGTTAAAACTATGAACCATATTAACACTCGCAACCAGGGGTCATATACAACACGAAAGTATATGATCAATGCCTAAGGGCTGTTCACAGGTTTCAAACCACTTTTCGTAACTGACAAATCATCAAATCGGCATTACCAAAGAGGTTCAAAAATAGTAACATGGCCAAACAAACTTCACACCCAATCAAAAGAAAAATTATGAAGGGTTAAAACCGCGAAGTGCTTAAGAAACAGACTTGCAAGGCGACAATGACCATTATAAATGTGTATTATCGTATCATTTAACTGAAAGTCGAAAGCATCTAAAACATTCTTTTACATTCAGGGGTGCTCTAGAAATCTAGAGATTTTCGTATAAGCGATTGCACTTCGAACTAAAATGGTTTTTTTTGGGAAGAATCAGAATCAAATCGTTCAACTTTCGTCATCTAATCTAGAAGGCGGGCATATTTGAGATCTCTCTAGACATTTTCGTATAAACGATTCCCTTTCGAATAAATTTTTAATTTATTTGCAAAGTGCCAAGAATCAGACCGCCTACTAGATTATGTGGAAGGAAAACCGTACGCATCAAATCTACTTGGCTTTGAGCAGGCGGTTTCAAATCGCTCAACTTTTGTCATCTAATCTAGTAGGCGGGCATATTTGAGCCCCTAAACATATAAATTCAAACAGCTTTAATATGAAATTCTAACGTTTATAAGAAAGCCTCTAGAGATTTCTGGGACACACCCGATTATAATGAACAAATATTCCTGCAAATAAACATGATTAACAAAACCAAAAACAAATGAACATTTAAGGAATAGTTAAACGTTCCCTTAGCAGATTCTCCATTCATGCCTAACATTGCTAACAGCCTGATCTTCATTGTACCTTCACATATATAATATAAGGTTGTCAAAAAAGTCTTGCGGTATTTCCGCAAGTTTGTCTTTGCAAGCGCGTAGTTCTAGTTGTATTCGTCGCATCGGTTCACGCTAGAGCTTTTTGGAAAGCTCTTTTCACGCGCTAACACGTGTTTGATTTATTGTTGTTTGTTTTTAGTCGTTCGTGAGTTATAGCGTCGCAAACATGGAGCAAAATAAAGAGAAAATACGGCATATTTACAGTACTACTACGATAAAGGCAAAAATGCATCTCATGCTGCCAATAAAATTTGTGCAGTTTATGGACCCGATACAGTTTCCATTTCCACCGCACAACGATGGTTTCAACGTTTTCGTTCTGGTGCAGAGGTGATCGAAGATGCGCCACGGTCCGGAAGGCCTGTCGTCGAAAATTGCGATAAAATCGCTGAATTGATCGAAAGAGACCGGCATAGTAGCAGCCGTAGCATCGGCCAAGAGCTGGGCATGAGTCATCAAACCGTTATAAACCATTTGAAGAAGCTTGATTCAAAAAAGAAGCTCGATGTATGGGTGCCACACGACTTGACGCAAAAACATTTTTGCCCGTATGGATGCATGCGAATCGCTTCTGAATCGCAACAAAATCGACCCGTTTTTGAAGCGGATGGTGACTGGCGATGAAAAGTGGGTCACTTACGACAACGTGAAGCGCAAACGGTCGTGGTCGAAAAGCGGTGAAGCTGCCCAGACGGTGGCCAAGCCTGGATTGACGGCCAGGAAGGTTCTTCTGTGTGTTTGGTGGGATTGGCAGGGAATCATCCACTATGAGCTGCTCCCCTATGGCCAAACGCTCAATTCGGACCTGTACTGCCAACAACTGGACCGCTTGAATGCAGCACTCATGCAGAAGAGGCCATCTTTGATCAACAGAGGCCGAATTGTCTTCCATCAGGACAACGCCAGGCCACACACATCTTTGGTGACGCGCCAGAAGCTCCGGGAGCTCGGATGGGAGGTTCTTTTGCATCCACCGTATAGTCCGGATCTCGCACCAAGTGATTACCACCTATTTCGTCCATGGCGAACGAGCTTGGTAGTCGGAAGTTGGCCACAAGAGAGTCCTGTGAAAATTGGCTCTCCGAGTTTTTTGCCAATAGGGAAGCGAGCTTCTATAAGAGGGGCATTATGAAGTTGGCATCTCGTTGGGAACTCGTCATCGAACAAAACGGCGCATATTTGACTTAAATCGCATTATTATAACCAAATTTTATTTGTCATCCGATTGACTTAAAACTTGGTTTGTAAACATAGTAAGCGATAATCGTATTTCCGATTTTGAATAATCTGCCCACAGAAACATGAACAAATTCTTGACTCAATAACTATTTTTTTATGTGTATTAGCTTCGTTATGTTTATAGGGATAGTATAAGAAAATAGTATTAGTGATGGGTTTATAGATGTTGGTAAAATTTGACCCAACGGTCGGAATATTCCCGGAAAATTCTGTAGGAAAAACCATTTTTCATCCGATTGGCATGAAACTCGGTTTGTAAGGACAGAGTACGAAATAATTAGAATGTCATTTAAAAATGTCCGAAAATCCGCTCTCGGTCGCGAAAATGCGCTGAAAATTCTGCATGAAAATGAACTATTTTTCATTCGATTGCCTTGAAGCTCGGTTTGTACTGTGTAAAATTTGATTTCATTGATGGTTTTATTTGCCGATGTGGAAATATCGCGGGATGCCCACTAGCAAGTGGATGGGAAGTGGGGGGTTAAAGGGTGGGATGTGGGTGGGAGGTGAGGTAAAGTGTCAAAACGTTGATTTCATGTATGTAAGAATCGATTTCTGCGCTCTACGGGAGACACAAATTGAAAAAAATTTTCTAATTCGGTCAATTTTTGACGCTCATCGATTAATTTCAAACTGATTTTTTTTATTGGTTCTATGAAATATCGTTTTTTTTAACGAAATTCTCGATATTAAGATATGATGATATTATTTATATTCCTATTTTATATTTATTTATTTAACATTCAAACGCTACAAGTCAGGAGAGACTTATAAATTATCGCGTTAGTCACGAAAGTTAAAGTAATTCATTTAAAATTTAAAAATATCAGGACAAGAATCTTAAAATAACTGACTAAATAAGCTTAAAATCTATAATTCTAGACATAAAGGTTATTCCCTCTAACAAAAGAACAGAATTCACAAAGTTACAGAACAAATAAATCTAAAAGAAAATAATTTAAAACAAATAAAGAAGAAATAAACCTAAATTTAATTTGATAACTAACTCTTTCCTTTCTTTCTCTCCTACTTAGGAGTCTACTACATTTTGCTGCGTGGCATTTACTATGGTTTTTAAATTATGAGGGAGATTATTCCAACTGCGAACAGCATATATAAAGAAATGTCTAACAGAACTAGCTAGCTTGTATCTCGGGTAGATTATATATCTTGACGCACAAAATTTCAACATCCTATAAAGATAATTAGGTTCGGCGAATTGTCAATTACAAGTTTTGGCAAGCCATTAGTAACAATAATTTTGTTACCTATTAACACGCATTCAGGACTAGGTGTGTTGAAGACGCAACTTGTTGTCGTCGATTCCAGAGTTATGACAGAATGTGCCTTACTGCAGTTCTAGAAAAACTGTACATTCGGCTTAACTTAGTGCACAGTAACTCATGTTTCACAATGCTAAACGCTTTACTGTAGTCTAATAGAGTTTATAATGTAACGTTGCCGATGTCAGTTTGTTTCCGAATGTCTTCAGTCACCTTCAGAATAGCTTGTCATTAAATAGATCGTTTTTGGTCAAGAACTCGTGCATTTGCATCGCCATAAGACGCTCAGGAACCTTTCATAAGAATGGAAGACCAGAAATTGGTCTATATGTTTATAGATTCAATTCGTCAGGGTTAACGTCAGTTTTGGGGAGAGCATGGGAGCATCTAGCTATTGGCTGGAGACGTGCAGTATCAGCTTCATCGATTCTTGAATCAGTCTAGATTTGTGTACAAAGCTTCTTCTCTGTTCTGTGTAGGGCAATAGTTTTTGGTGGTAGGCTAAATCCAATTGCATTATGAACCAGAGATTTATCAGCAGTAAATAAAAATGTAGCTTTACGTCGTGATCAATAAAATGCGAATTCGCTTGCGAGTGACTGACAGCTGGGCCCTTTTTTTTAAGGGTTGCAGGGTCTGGTCTATTTATGGACACCCCAAACGCATCCCTCGCAAATGTCAAAAATGTTTTAACAGTTGCAATCGCCGGAGAATTTTTGAAAGGCAAAAAGTTCAACTGGGAAAGGTAAAGATACTCCATGACTGAAATCTATGGATGTGACCGCAAATGCCATTCGTAAACTTTTCTTTCCGCCAACTTTTGTCATAACTATTCAAGCGACCCGCCCAATTTACGCAATTGCCTGGCTTCCGCCTCTCAAATTGATTTCCCACAGCAATTCTACGAGTTCTCATTTTGTCAATTGGGGCCCCGACACTGGGGCAATGACAACAGCAACCGAACCATTCGAGCTGAGCCCAACTAAGCAGAGCTGCCAGCAAACTTTGGCAATTACCCCCAGTTTGGCAGTTTACTTTTCATTTATGAAACATAAACCATAGTGGCGGCGGCGCTGGCGACTTTGGCCAGCAACTTTTTTTTATGATTATTATAAGTAAAATGCCGGGAGAGCCGGCGGGCAAGGGGCGCCCTGTGCAAGTAAAGCCAGGCGCCTTATTAAATATTCACACGCGCCGCGCATTTAACAAAACAAAACAAAAATGCCCAAAAAAAACCTCAGCCAAACCAACAAAGAAGGACGAAAAAAAGAAAGGGCAAACAACGAAGCACGCATAAAACTTTTCACAAAGAAGTCGGCATCTGATCCCTGCGAGCCGCACGAGCGAATCCGGCTCGACTCGGTGCGTTAAGCGTTTTGACATGTTGGCTACGCAAGGCAAGAAAGTTATTTAAGCCAGACTGAGATAATCAGGGCGCGATGTGGGTTCGTCTGCGACATGTACGCTGAGCCTTGGTGATAATGATGTCAGTGATAGGTACATATGTAACGCAGAGCTGCCAATCGATGCGCCTGTCAAATTTGGATGATTTTAAGTAAGAATGGCTCCATTTGTGGCTGGGGCCAAAGGTGGAATATTAATTTTAATTAGAGGACATGCGTGGCTCATTAGCAGCTCTGATGTTGGCCCCGGGCGAATCAAAGCCAAATTATAAATGGATTGGACGGACTGCCTGATTGACAGCAGCAAACAAGCGAGAAATCCAAAAATCAAATACTTTAGCATAATTTTTGATAAGCCGCCCGCGGGCTGAGGCAAAACTTTCGGCTTGAACAGAAGTTAATTAAGCCAAGTTTTTGGCCGTTGTCCGCTGGTGACTTTGCGCTTCGCCAACTTAAATATTTGAATGTCTCCCTGGCTGTTGTTTGTCTGCTGCCGCCGACAACCGGGCTGACGCGACACTTTAAGCGAAAAGAGTTCGGCAAAGTGGAATTTGCATAAATTCATTTCTGTTGTGCGGTTATGAATTTTTTATGCTCGCTTCCAAGCGGCTTACGCGCCTGCCAATAATCAACGAATGCGTGCCCGGAAAATGACTGAAAAATTGTCAAAAAAAAGTGAAAATAATAACGGAATATATGACAGCAATTTTAACTTAACTGCCAGAAAGGGAAATTTGCATTTTAATACTTACGAGATTTCGCCGAATGGTGTGAATGCTTCGCGCAATTGCTGAGTTTCAATTTCTGAACTCAAGTCGCCGACAAAAATGTGGAATTGTTCTGCAAAGATGAAGAAGAAGAGAAGGATGTGGTGAATGGGTATCAAAGTATGGCAAAAGGGGTAGCCGGTGGCAGCACATCATGAGTTTTATAAAATATGCGCGCGATGAAAATAAAATCGGCAATAAAATGCAAAGAAATACGAGAGGCTCTAGTCATGCGCTTTTTTATGACGAAATATATTCCCTGCAGTATTATACATTTACATACTTTATGCTTCAAACAAGCACAAGGGTTAATTAACACAGGAGCAGAGAGAGGGCAGATTGTAAAAAGGCCCCGATGCTGGGACAGACCGTAATACACTTACGATTCATGGTTGTTTTCCGATGTTTTGTGTTTCACACACACACACACACACAGGCAGGCTGTCAGTCATCTGACAGTCTGTTTAGACTAATGGGAATTCTGACAGATTTAAACTAACTCTGCCTCTGACACGTGTATGGAAGCAACTGGCACCAAAAAATATGGCAACCTTTTACACTTGTATCAAACCTTCAAAATTATGCCGGCTCGAGGTCTCATTATGCTTGCACATAACTTCAAAAACACGAACACAACACACCACAAAGGAGGCTATGTGTTTGTACAGCTGTTTCATTGATATCTCTACCAAATCATCAGCGATCTTTGCCCGTTTGTACTGCAGCCAACAGCTAACTCTCCATGCCAGAACTGCCATAATCGTTTGGGCATGCCTAAACGACTTCACAGCAAACACCGGCAGCATGAGAACAGCGCTAAGCTACCAGTGCACTTTGTATGTGTGAGTGTCCCCAATTTGGATTTACTATGTCATATATTTCTAAAAAGTCGGTTGTCAAACTTCTCTAAAGAAAATCTCTTATCGAATTGAACCTTCCCTATTTCATTAGAGAAGGCTCATGGGAGATATATGATTAGCTATTGTCACTATCGTTAGCGGGACTATTTAGAAATATATGGACAAGTGTTCAGCCAGCTTTAGAGACCTGCACGAGTGATTACACGATGCCAAAATCATAAGTTAAAATACTCATTTTGACGAGTATAGTTCATTTTTTTTATAAAAGGTAATCATTCTCATGAGTACGAGTAGTAATCGGCATCGTATATAATAAATATTGATAGCTCAAATGATTTTTGTTAACACCATAAAGTAAATACGAAATTGTCGGGTATTACCCATTACTCAGGGGGAGAAATGTTAAATAGAACTAAAAGAGCTTTACCTTAAATTTAATATGACAAAAGTTGAGTTTCTTAACGAAACCCCCGAAAAGTATGCAGCGTTTTTATAATTCCGCTATTTATTATTTTATTTTTATGAAAATTTTACAGATTGAAATGGGGCTTTTAAAGTAAAAATCGAAATCTTAAAATTTGATGGAGTTTTTCAAAAACTTTGTTCCCTCTACCCATTAAAAATGGGTAGCAGTTGTGCAAATGTATTTAGCATGGAAAAGGAAACATTTCCGTCCCTATAAAGTATATGTGTTCTTGATCAACAACAACAGCCGAGTCGATTTAGCCATGTCCGTCCGTGCGTCTGTCTGTATAAACGCGTCGATCTCAGAGCATGTACATAGGTGTATACTGTCAGAACCACAATTTTGAAGTTTCAACCTCGTAGCTTAATATAATATAAATTATATTCTAAAAAGCGCAATAAGATCCGAGCAAAAACACCAAAGTTATGCACGAAACAACTTTGCTTGTGAAATGGAGGGGGAGAGCTTTGCTTATTTCAAACTCAGTGTGCTAGCGCGCATGTGGGTGTGTGCGTTTGTGTATGTGTCTCAATTGTACAGGGTATTTCGGAGTTGGGCCACTCGGCTGCAACGCTCTTACTTGTTTATAGTGGGGTGGAAGGTGGCGTGGCAAAAACGGTAGTCAAGTTATGAGCAAAATATAATTCTCAGTGGCAGTGCAGCAGCTAAGCTAATACTACTGTTGCTGCAGCAACAAAATACATACTTAATATTACACACTTTCGCAGGTAACAAATATTTAACAGTCGGGCTTGACTGATTTTCTTACGAGGAGTACTATTTTATATGGCAGGAACTGGTCATTTGCGAAGCAAATGGTCATGTGGCCACTGTTCCGCATAAGCAGTGTAGGACTGCCAATTCTGAGTGTTAGATGACCATTTGTCTAACAGAAATCTTTCAACAAATTCTCAAAGCCAACCGCTCAAGACAAATCATTCTCCATCATGACAATGTGAGCTCTCCCACGTCGACTTGATGGGTCCTCCGCTGTACAGCCCTGATGTAGGACGCAATAATTTCATTTTAATTCCCAAACATCAAAAACAAACTGCAGCTTTTGATTCGTTTAAAACCCATCTTTTGGAGTGGAAAAAATGCTTCGAATATTGGTTTGAGCGAATGCAGCAGTGCCTACATTTTCATAGAGAAAATATTTTGAAAAACAATTAAGACATTTTCATTGAAAAAATGTTTGTTTGAAATATAATTAGCCTCCCACTTGTTAACTCTCGTGATTTAAATAGACAAGTTTATCACTGAACACAAACCTGTTCCGGTTTAGCTCTCACTCTTTTCAAAACGTTTTTGGCACTCGATTTAGGCCACACTAAACCTGAGTTTATGAGCATTTGCGACTAAGTACATTTGCTCGAATTTTTCGTTATTTGGAGTCTACTTGTTCCGGGTTAAGACAACATTTTCGATTTATGGCATTTTTACTCAAATTGAATTCACATTGCTTGGAGCCGATAAATTCAAAAGTAAATGCGTTTTTTAACTTAGAGATGTCCAAATAGGGGCTTAACATTATTTTTGTATCAATGTTTGGTGTATTTAGATACTTTCTGCGATCTCACATTTCTTAAAAAATAATTTGTAATGTAAAAATAAATTTTTTATGAAGCTTTATTTTTGAAAAGCTTTAATTGTCTGGGTTTCTAACATGTTCATAAGCCTTAGAGTATATGTACAAATATGTCGATAAGTATTTTAGCGCTAAGGTATTTTAAGACAAAGGCGATGGTCACACTGGACATAACTAATAATTGGCACCAAATAGATAACAGAGACGAACCAAGACAGTCGCTGTATATCATACGGAACAATCCCGTAATGTAAATAGTGAACCTCTATAAGAATAGTGTTAAAACAAAAGCCCAAAAACCCGAGAACAACAATCGATTACATTATAAATTACCTTTTTCTTCGATATAATTATGTGAAAATTGATTCATTTTGAATGAATTTCAGGCATGTTTTGAATTTGGACTGCACGAAATCAGTCTGTCAAATTAAATCGATTTCGCTGTATGTGAAACCCGGAAGAGGGCTGTTAATCATGCAACTCTCAACACGCATCTCCTCCATCTGTAAAAACTGAGATGAACTGCTAGAGTATATATTGACCGACTTTCTTACTTAATTGTACACGTTTTTATGTGTGTTTTATCTCTTCCAATGATGCACTTACTCCTGTCTTTTGTTCACCATTTTCCCTGCTGTAATTAATATTAATTATGCCACTTAATGCAATCAGCTCTTGTATTTTCCTTCATAAATATTTGTGCACATCTCGAATCTGATGTCATGCACAATGCGGTTGGTGGGTGGGGGCACATACATTCAAAGGCTGCACAAATGCAAAAGAGCTCTCTCACACACACACACACACATGCACTGCGAACACAAAACGCAATCATTTATTATTATTTTTGTGTGCTTTGTCTCTTTGGCACAGAAAAAGTCGCCATGTTGCAGTCAACGTTGCCGTTGTCCTTCGTACGCTTTTGTGCCAGTTGAGCTCGGAGCTGTGGAAGCTCTAAGCAAAGTCAAAGCACAGCCAACGACGTCGACGCACGTGGGGTGGCAATGGGTTAAGGGCCAATCCAGTGGGTTTTTGGGGGTAGGCCCATACACACACACACACACTCGCATAGCGAGACAGAGACAGAATTCTTACCCTAAATAATTAGCACTATTCAGCTGGGGCCTGACGACGGCTTTGACTGCATGTCTCGCGTCCTTCGTCGGCAGAGTCGCCTGCTGCACGTGCAGAAATTAACATTTCCGGTAATTTTGCGAAAATGAAAAGCAAAGCGAAAAATTAACGTCAGCGTCGCCGACGACGATGAAATGCGGAAAGCTTTTGTGTTAAATAAATATTAAAAGAAATTTTCCCCGGGCCACAGTTGCGATGTTGGTGGTTTTTCCATTTCTGTTTTTTTTTTTTTTTTTTTGAAACCAAGCGAACGTGTAAACTTCTTTCTGGCCCCGAGTGTGCGTGCACACTTTTTATTTAATTGGAAATTGCGTATACGCCACCGGTAATGAGCACATTGTACGGGCAGCGCGCGGCTTAGTCGGCTGCCATTTGGCGGGGTTGCAAGTAGTTGCCATTATTGTAAATCAATCGTCAGCATCGTTTGCCGTTGCTGCTGCCGTTGTTGTTGCTGTAATTGTGCTCGGTTTATTGCCAACGTCAACGTCAAAGGCAAGAGTCGGCACGCAACATGCGAATGACTCCACATTGGATGACTGCCAGTCGCGGCAGCTTATGTAATATTCATGAAACGAAACGCCCTCCCCACCCCTGCAGTTCCTGCTGCAGAGACAGACAAACGAGGCGGCCACTAATTGCAGTCAAAGGCTGCTTTAAATTTTGCCCCGTGAAAAAGTTGAGGCCGTACGATTGGCAGCTTCGCACGGGAGCTGGATTGGCAGCGGTGGCCCGTCTTTGCCTTGTCGACTTGGCTGGCTGATTAAAGCGCTGTGTATGTAATGAGTTAATTAAGTTTTTGCCATCGTTTCATTCACTCAGTGTCGTTGTCTTCCAGTTTTACACACCTGAGCAGGGGAACAGGGGAGCCCGGGAACACGTGAACATAAATTAATCATAAATCTCGTCGCTGGATGCGCTGTGGATACAAGTGTTTTGTATATTTACAGAGTACGCTGCTGTAGTCTTGACTCGGCAAGCGCTAACTACCTCCGCCTGGGTTGTATAGTGGAGTGTTCGAGTCACTTGGACTTGGGACAGGCAGACAAACTGTGTCAGCAGTGTTGCCTGCCACGCCCACTTGTACCTTTTGATTAAAGACGGAAGCTACTCTCTATGAGCGTGTGTGTGCGTGTGTGTGTGTAGGCTTTATTCACCTTTGCGCCTCGTCTTTGGGATGTAGTTGGTTGGTGCTGCCATTTGTTGGTTTTAGTTGCCGTTGCTTTAGTTGTTGTAAGTTTTATGTTATCCGTTTTCATTGTTTGTATGCCTTTATTTATGTGTCGACTCGTCGACCGTCCCAGTGTCGGTGTTTAAGTGTGTGAGTGTGAGTGTGTGTACTGATTTGCTGGTGTTATTTATGCGTTTGTGCTAAGCCTTATTTCCTGTTTGTCTTACGTAAGCTGCAACGCTTAATTACACGCATTGGCCCGAAAAGATATCAAAGTGAAGGATTTTCTGTATCGTATTGTGCTCTCAAGTTAAAAAGTCAATAAAAAATATCCAAGAGATATAGAGAACGGGAAGAATGCTTAGTAAAGAGTCTAACGGAAAAGTGAAAGGTTTGCTATTTAATGTTTAAAGCATGTTTAGCCCCCGAAAGGACAATCAGAAAACTTTGTTCTTCAATGAAGTACAAACGGTGTCAATAGTACGGTGAGTACGAAAATATTTGAATTGAATACAAAAGTATTATTTATATTACGATTTTTACAATCCCCAAATAACTAAGGCCAAGGTTTTTTGAAGCGTTGTCTACCTTTGGTATACCAGCAAAGTAGATTCGACTTTGCATGATGACGTTGAGAAGCACTCAAAGCTCCATTGAAAATAGGAACGAACCTCTCCGAGCCTTTCAATACCAAAAGAGGTATTATGCAGGGTGATGACTTATCGTGCGACTTCTTTAATCTGCTGATGGAGTAAGATGCAATGCAACTCGCTTATGCCGTTGACATTGACGTTGCAAAAACGAAAGGGCGGTAAGAATGGCGTTTTCAGAGATTGAGAGCCAGTCTGAACTGATGAGCTTAGCGTTAAACAAGGACAAGACGTAGTACTAAGTATCTTCGAAACAGAAGTCTACGCGTCTTACACAATTTGTTTCAATGGGAGAGTACAACTTAAGAGTTTGTCTACCTCGGAACGATGATAGCCAGTGACAACAACATCAGCCTGGAAATTCGAAGAAGATGAATAACGCACGCCAACCGATACTACTACGGGCTCAGTAGGGAGTTCAAGAGCAGAGACTTCGCTCGCTTAATAAGTCGCTTATCTTTCCAGTCCTGCAATATGGCGCAGCAGCATGGGTAATATCATCAGCGGATGAAGCAGCGATTGGCGTTTTAGAGCAAATTATTCTTTGAAGGATTTATGGACCTTTGAAGGTAGGCGATGTTTTTTGCATCCGAAAGAATGACGAACTGTATGAGCTCTTTGGGGACACTAGTCTAGTCAAGCGCATAAAACATGGTACCCGTATAGATGAACAAGCTCCAGCAAAATTGGTCTACAAGAGGAATGCGAAAGAACTGGAACAAGGCAAGGTGGAAAAACCAGGTGCGGAAAGACATTTCCAAGCTGGGTGTGAAAAACTGGTGCCAGCTCGCACGGAGATTTAGTAGCAGCGGCAGAATTATTGATGCTTTTATTTATTACTTCCTTTTGGCGATTATACAATTCAGCAGTACGTTAATTTGCAAGCTATTGTTGTTGATGAACGATATGTCTATTTCTAAAGTTCATATTTTTTATGTGAAATATGTTTAATTTCGGTACGGAAGATTTTAGGAGGAGTAAAATTTGATTTCAGCGTCACGTGACGCTGTGAAAGAGAAGTAAATAAGGGAGGAAAGAGGGGATCAGTGCCTTAACAAGGACTAAACAGTGACTAAACAGTGATAAAATAGTGACTAAACAGTGACTTAACAGTACCTAAACAGTGACTGAGCGGTGATTTAAAAGTGACAAAACAGTGCTACAGTGACAAAAGTGACTAAACAGTGACTAAACAGTGACTGAACAGTTACTTAACAGGCAGTGACTACGTTAAAAGTGACTAAACAGTGACAAAACAGTGACTAAACAGTGGCTGAGGAGTTACTTAACAGTGACTAAACAGTGACTGAACAGTTACTTAACAGTGATTGAACAGTTACTTAACAGTGAAAAACAGTGACTAAACAGTGACCAAACACAAACAGTGACTGAGGAGTTACTTAACAGTGACTAAGCAGTGACTAAAAAGAGTGACTAACCAGTGACAATACAGTTACTAAACAGTGACAGAACAGTGACTTAACAGTGACTTAACAGTGACTAAACAGTGACCAAATAGTGACTACACAGTTAATAAACAGTGACTGAACAGTGACAATACAGAGACTTAACAGTAACAAAACAGTGACTAACCAGTGACTTAACAGTGACTAATTCGTGACTTAACAGTGCCCAATCAGTCACTGAACAGTGTAAAAACGGTGCTTATTAGGGAGTTCTTTGGTACTTCAACTCCTTTTAACTTTATTTTTTTTTCAAAGATTCCCATTGCTGATTTCTATAAAATGATTTTAAAATTAAGCCCTTAAATCTTGCATCATGTTTTACATCAAAGCCCCGTGGGTGTTAACGACAGTCCCACTTTTTTTTTGTAACCTGTGAACATTAATATGAACTTTAAGTTTTTTTTTTGTGTGCAGCAAATGCCATAAGAAATAAGTGTATTTTAGTTGAGCTGAGTTGCCCCGCTTCCAAGAAATGTCTCTCATAATCTGAAAACGAAGCAATCTCATTTCCGCTCTCAAATTTTGGGATGCGGAGAATTGCTCGCACTAAATTGGGTTTTAGTATCATCCTAATCGGCCAATCAAGTGGAGACCATATGATTAATTGGGTGTTTCTATAATCTTACCAATTGCCATTTAACTTAGATTATTTTTAGCGGAGATAATGGCTTAACAGTCCAACATGTAACAGCATATCTGCTGGCAGTTCTGTTAACTTAATGTTATGTTAATGCTCGGTTAATTGACCTAAAAGAACTTTCCCCGGAGTAGATAGCTGACTATTGACTTTCAAATCGGTTCCATCAAATCGGCTTTAAATCTGAAGCGTATATATTGTTTCAAGCGATGAAATTTCCAATGGCTTTGTCTCAGGCAATTCCCCCAAACAGATGTGCGGATTGTCGCCACTTAGTTTCATTTCTGGCATCAGGTTGTCTCACGCAACTCTTCATAAAAAATATAAAAAAAACAAAACCCAATACTAAGCCATAAATATATTTATTAAACTCCATGACTCTCGTATACATTTGTATGCATTTGGGCAGGCTGTGTTTGCATTTTCAACTAGTTTCAATCGATATCTCATTTCATAAATTATTAGCCAGGTAATATGCCATGCAATTTCATTTGGGAAAATCACTTTTTCGACTCGCCATGCATTTCAGTTAACCGCCAACAGTGACCACATGGCGTATGCGTAATGGCAAATTATGAACTCACACGGCGACCAAATGGCACTGCATTAAAGCTAAAAGCGTTTAGCGGCCAGTTTTGAAAAAACCACCGACTGCAGACCGACTGCTGGGACTGCCCGCTGTCGCATGAAAGCCCCAAAACAGGCAAAACAATTTGACGCCAACAACCGCAAAGCATGTAGTTCACCCAAAGGCCCCGCAGAGGCCCGCCCACAGTTTAGCCCAAAAAATTGATGAATACGTAAGCAAATACCCAAGACTACCACTCAGCAGGGTGGGCCGCCGCATACATACATATACAAAAAAGGATCAAAGTCCTGAGGCGCGTTAATTTTCCCCAGACGTCAGCAAGAAAAAAATGGCTCGCATATGCCGCAGCCACAAAATTATATTGAAATGTTAATAATCCAGTTGCTTAGACGTGCTGGCTGGTCGTCCCCCCAAAAGGGACAACTTAACTGTAAAAGGATATTTACATGGAGATTTGTATGCCGCTGACTTATGACTTTGATCAATGGCCGGGCTCCCCAATCAATTGGGTGCGGATTTATGTGCCTTTGAGAGAGTCACTTTTGCCCGCAATTTGGCACTGCGGTTATCTTTCAGGGGGAGATTTGGCCAAATTAAATTTGCGGGGCGCAAATCAGCTCGCATTATAAAGTATAATGTGCTTTTAATTTCATTCATTTGCATTCAGGACTCGCAAAAGGCAAAATGAAACTAGAAAAAATCTAATTAGCGCTGGCCAGCGCAGAAGTCGAGCGGAGAACGGGCGTCAACTTAAAGCAAACTTTCCACTTTAATTTCAACTTAATTACACTCCGCCCCCGGCCCCCGGCCCCCGCCCAGCTGGCTCCGCCCTGCACAACTGCAGATGCAGCAACCCGTGTTGTTGTCGTTGTTAAAACTGAAAGCCAATCAACTTGACTGTCTAATGAAACTGCAGCCACTTTAAGGCATCTCAACTTTACTTTCGGTTCGGAAAGTCAGTCGAGGCAGCCAGCCATTGTCGCCATTAGACGTCGCCCGGGCTGATGATAATGCTGATTTTTAATGTTGATTACCGCAAGCAGCAAAAGCCGCACAGTAGACAGACAGGTTGGCGGGCACCCACAACAGAAGCGTTAAACAGGCAGCCAGCACCATTTCCGCCCGTGTGCGTGGGACTTAAGTTGGCACTTAAATCAGGGTTGGGGTGGGGGTGGAGAGTTCTTCCGCTCCCATCCAGATCAAATGAAAATTTCATTGTGTTGTGCTCCGAGTGTCATTTGTGTGTGAGGACGGGGATTTACGTAGCAACCTTTTTGTGCTTTCACCGCAGCAACTTGCACTATTCTTAGCTACTTGCTCTCTCTCTCTCTCTCCGGGTCTCTCGCTCTAACGTGTAAAACAATGACTCATTAAGACTCATCTAAATTCTAATGAGATTCAGCAACTATTAAAAACAAAACATGACAGAGGCAACAGCAAAGGGTTGCTGCCCTGGGCAACTTCCACATCCCCCCACCCATTGGCGCGCTCCTTATCATTCTGAACCCCAAGGGCTTGGGTCGTATTTTGTGCTGATTTTGCTCACTTTAAGTCCGGGGCCACAAAATTTAAATCATTTGTATGCAAGACGTCTGCGTTGCCTTTAAACAAATGTCAATAATTTGATTTAAATTTGGCACAGCAAAACAGACTCTGCACTAGAGGAAGTTTTACTGGTTTTCTTTGCCAAAAGTTGGGGTGCGGCCATAAACATGCTGAAATGTAAGCCTCTTAACCCGATACTATAACATTTTTGATCGTAAATAAAAAAAAAAGAGTGTCACAAGGCTTTGAATTGGCTGAATGAAAACACTTTCAATTCTGTTTCAAGGCAGAATTTGAGCAAAAAACCCAAAAACCGGTCCCCACTTTGAAATTGTCTTTACATTTAGCCAGACCGAAAACACTTTCAGTTCTGTCTGGGGCCAGGAAAATATGGAAAACTTCCCATGGTGCTGTGTAAAGGGTTAGGTAGCAGTGAGGGCCTTTGCTTATAATACAATCAAAGGCTCACACGTTGCCCGAGCATGGTTCTATTCTGGTTTGCTGATCGCGTGCAAATTTCGCATTTAAATGCCAGTCATAGGCGCTTGTTTTCCAATTTCGACAGATAGCAAGGAGGTGGGGCCTCCACATTGTTGCCATTTGCATTTACTGTGTTGACAATTGTGCGAAAAGACAATGCAGCAGTGGCAGCAACAGCAACAGAGACGGAGACAACAAATTTTGCGTAACACCAGAAACGAAAAGAGGCAAAACCAGCCCAGGCGTAGCACAAAGAATGCATTAAAGTTCTCCCAAGGCGAGCAAACGAACATGTTGCCTTATAAATTAGAAAACACACACACACACACAGCAGCAGCACCGGGAAAATGAAATGAAAATTGCGTATGTTTGTCTTTGAACTGAAGTCTGAACAAGCGAAAGCGGTTGGACAAAATGGAAAACAGAGAATTTCGGATTTTGGGTAGTTCTCTACCCACTTAAACAAGCATACTCCATCATCCACCCCCCGTAAACAGTTAACGCTTCCCAGCCAGGTATTGTGTTGTTGCTGGCACATGTTAAAACTCAACGCCACGCAGCCAGTCCCTCTCAACTATTTCGCCAGCGCCTCATGCAATCTGCATATTTGTCGGCCGCCACGAAATGTAAAGCAACTAAAAACCCGGGTCAAATTGCGGTTACCGTTTTTATTCTCCGTTTTGCAGTTGCCCTCTCTTTCCCGCCCACTTGTTGTTGTCTCTGTCCCTTTTGGTTAGTGTTTTGCTAGGTGTTGATATATCCACACTTACGGGGTATTCTCAGTTTTGGTTTCATTTCCAGGTGGCGCCTAAAATGCTGCTGTGTTTTTTTACAGGTTGCCGGGGCCGTGACATGACTTGTACACATGCGTTTAACTGGCTTTGGGATAGGTTTTGGGAACGGATTCAGGTTCGTTCGAGTTCGGGTTCATAGCTAGGTGTGGGCTTGTTAATTGTGAAGAGTTTGCGGGGCCTGTCGGGATGGGGTGGAACAGCCGTTGAGTGACTTCATTTACTTTCACACGTTTGCAGCTAATTAATTTTAATGCCAAAGTC
>JAEIFU010002078.1:0-51307 GCA_018904235.1 Lordiphosa stackelbergi
CGAACAATCTTGGACAATCTGTTACAATGGGAGAATACAACTTTAAAGTTGTAGAGGATTTTGTTTACTTCGGAACGACGATAACCAGCGACAGCAACATCAGTCTGGAAATCCGACGAAGGATCACTCTTGCAAACCGATGCTACTACGGGCTAAGAAGGGAGCTCAAGAGAAACAAGAAGATAATCCCTGAAATTTTGATCAAGATAGGATATAAAATTGCGGAGTTAAAAAAATGTTGCATACTTTTCGTGTTCCCGCTCAGGAGCACAGAAACGCTATTAAACATTTCTTCTCATAAGTAACGAGTATATAGAACCGACTTTAACTTACGTTCTCGTCTTTATTTTGTAAACGTTTTAAGCTGATATTCTTTATCAAGAAAATGTTTGCCCTGCCCTTAAATACACCTAACTACGCCATCTATCTCGAAACTGGACTGCCGCCACTCTTTTTGTATACCCTGCGCCTTCACTTTGAATACATCAAAAAAGCTATCAGAATGCCAGGTACCCAAAAGCGGTCTACTAAAAAAAACTCAGGAAATCCTTGGTTGATGCCATTTTGTGAAAATTCTCAAGTATTTGTATTGTCCATCTCTACTTTCAGAGCAGCTTTCCTCATTTATTTTTTTGGGTGTTTTGTAAACTAGTGTAATCAAAAGGTCACTATAACAGTCACATTGTTATCAAATGCGTGGGCCCGACGCAGTTGCTGATGATTGAATTGAGTAAATTCAAGAAATAGTTTACGTTCTTAAATTCAGCCATTATTAATATTATAAGTTGTCAAACTAATCTGCAAAGTTCTGCACTAACTGTTGGAGCGACCATTTTCAAGTGCATTAAATCTTCAGAACAGACTAAGATAGCTTTGCTTTCTTGGTTTTATACTCTTGAAAAGTTTATTATAATTATGTCGAGAAGTGTGGAACGTATAGTAGAAATCATGACGAGATGAATAGATTGATGTGTGTCCGTCCGTCTGTCCGTAGTAGTGAAAACCTGAACATACCTGATGGAAGCTATAAAGTTTCATTTTACTGGTAGTGTAAATTCATGTACAATAATAAAATTACTTAGTTCATAGCAAAAACCATTTTAAATACTAATAAATTATGTTTTTATATTTTTAGATTTATCAAACACGTACCACAAGCTGTTTTTTCACGAGTTGCTGACTTTAAGTGAAGCTGAAGATGCTACATTGGCTAAATTGGATTGTTATAAAAATGTGTCAAATCTTATACCACTAAGAACTAGTGCTTTGCGAGCACTGGCAGCATGTCATTATATTAGCGACATGGCGTACAAAGAAAAAATTATTAATATAATTTTTAAAGTTATGGAAAATGACAAACCGGAATTGCAAGAGACCGCATATCTGTGTATGAAACAATTTATAACTGGCATAACACTGGAAAAAGACAAGGTAAGATTATAATTTCTTATATTTAGAGGTGTCACGTTAATCTCTATCAACTTTTGTTTTGGGTCGAGTTAAATTGTCGAATTAAATAGCTATAGCCACGAATGCGATATTTTGATATCTAATTTAAATTGGAAGAATGTTTTACGTGAATGATGATTAACTTTTTTTTTTAATAAGTATATCTTACGCAGATTTAATAAATTTCACCTTTTGAAGCACAGAAAAGTGCAAACTTTCCTTATGTATTTTTATACAAGGCCTGTTCAAAGGTATGACCAAACAGATCGCAGAGATGGTAACGTCTTGTAAATTGCGATTTTTATGCTACTTGGGTTTTCAGCGTACATTTTTTAAACCTCTCACGCGTGATTCGTAATATGAGTCCAAAATACTCACCGTGAATAGACTAACAAACAAACAGAGCTTGCAAGTCCATTTTGTGGTTTTAATTATCAGTGTTTAAATTGCTTCAGTCAAAGTAGCAAAAGTCACAAAATTTTTACTTTTCGCAGCTTGGACTGTTTTTAAAATATCAATATGAACTTGTGCTTCTGAGAAAAACAAAAGTCATAGCAAAAGCAAAAGCGCAAAACGATTATTGAGAAAAAACGATCATTTTAGATTTTCTGGGCATTTCTATTCAGTCGAACGTCGAAAATATCGAGGGAAGCTAACTTTGACTCGACCGAAGTTTATATACCCTTGGAGACTGATATATGCTTGTCAGTTTGTTATATGGCACCTACCCAGCGGAGCAGAGCTGAATGAGGCGAGCCCACATCATGCATTTTTCATTCTTTCTCGTCACTTTCTTCTGGCTTGCATATTTGATTTATGTAACCCTAGCCAATAAAACTTTAGAAACAATAGACGGTAGAATTTTATAAAAAGTATATAGAGTATCGCAGTGTTCCTAAGATGTTGATGCAACCCAGCGTCTTTACCCACCCTACCATAGTTGAAGAACTCCCTAAATTGCAGTGACCCCCTCATCTTACATACAGGAAACAACAACACTTTAGCTTTTCATTTTTAATTCACAATTATTCAGGTAAAGATACGATAATTCATTTTACACTGTACCCATTGAAAATGGGTAAAAGGGGATCGTGATTTTGTGCAAATGTATGTAAAAGGCAGAAGGAAACATTTCCGACCCTATAAAGTATATATATATTCTTTATCAGCTTCAACAGCCTAGTCGATTTAGCCATATACGTCTCTCCGTCTGTCTTTCTGATCTTATAGATTGGAGACACAAAACATAGGTGTATACCGTACCCAGATCAAGTTTGATTCAAATTCATTGGTAATAAATAATTATTTTTCAGTGAACAGCGAATCTCATTTATAATGCGATATTATATTATTATAATTAAAGTCTTAGTTAATTGCTCTCTCGCTTTTTCCAAGCATCCACGCAAAAGAGATCTATAAGTCACTCAATAATATTGACTCAATTTTTTTAATGTTGCTTGCGATTTTCTGTTTGTTGTTGTTGCTAAATCTCGCGAATGCACTTTTATAATTTTTTCTAGTTTTGATTTTTTTTTTTTTTTCATTTTTCCTGCATAGCACTCATTTGATCAATGTTTAATATCAGCTAGGCGTGATCTAGTAGGCGTGCTTTTTGGTGCCTTTTCACATATCAATTCGAGCAGTTTTAATATAAAATACAAGCGCTTATACGAAAATATCTAGTCTATCTAGTATCTATATTTCTGTGGCACCCCCGTATATATTCTTGATCAGCATCAACAGCCTAGTCGATATAGTTTTGCCCGTCTGTCCCGGTTACCGTGTGTCTGTAGGAACACCTAGATCTCCTCCTCCTCCTATTGTCTGCACGCAGATCAAGTTTTTTTCATATTTGTGGTACCCTCAGGGTTGGTACTAGAAGTATAAAAAAATGGGGAAATTGCATTCTGTTGATGTACTTTAAAACTGCATACTTTAATAAAAAACGAGAAAGGCAAAGCTAACTTCGTCTGTACCGAAGTTTTGATACACTTGAAATAGCTTGTCTCAACGGTTAGCGACTTCGACCAAACTTCGCAGATCAGCTTAAAAACATTACATTTTACCCATGACCGTGTTTGAGAGCAGTAATATTGAGAACTAACCAGTTTTTCTCACTAAAACCTATTTTTCGAACGAACATTTGTATGGCAGCTACAAGAAGTAGTCATCCGATCCGGTCGGTTCCGACATATTAGCAGCGTGCAGTAAAAAGAAGACTCTGTGCAAAGTTTCAGTTCGAAAGCTCCAAAACTGAGGGACTAGTTCGCGTAGAAACAGACAGACGGACAGACGGACGGACGGACAGACGGACAGACGGACGGACAAAGCTTAATCGACTCAGCTCGTCATGCTGATCAAGAATATATATACTTTATGTGGTCGGAGATGATTCCTTCTATGCGTTGCAAACTTCTGGGCAAAATTATAATACACTTTTCAAGTGTATAATTAATAGCAATGAGGGCCTCAAATCTGGCTATGCCTTTTTTTGAAAATAATCTTAAAAGGTAGTCGAATTATTTTATGATTATTTTTGATTACTTTTTGGTAATCCCCAATAATCCCGATTATTTTTGATTATTTCCGAAAGTAGTCAATTAGTAATCAATTATTTTTAACCGAGAGCATTATATAATCATTAGAATTCTTTTTATACCCGTTACTCGTAGAGTAAAAAGGGTATACTAAAGTCGTGCAAATGTATGTAACAGGCAGAAGGAATCATTTCCGACCATATAAAGTATATATATTCTTGATCAGCATCAACAGCCGAGACGATATAGCGTTGTCCGTCTGTCTGTATGAACTCCTCGGAGACTAGAAGAGCTAGAGCAATTGGACATGTTGGCTCCTATTGACTGAACGCAGATCAAGTTTGTTTTAAATTTTTGGCGCGCCCACCCCCGCCCCCACAATATATCATTTTGAAAAAGCCCCACATTTATCAAGATATCGTGTTCAAATTTAAAACTTAAGTTCATGTTCGCAATAACTATAACCCCGATAATCATCAAGAGCGCGTATCACTTTTCACTACTTTTCGGATGTTTCCACTCAGAAACACAAGTACGCTATTAATCATTGCTTCTTATGAGTTAAGGGCGGTATCCACGGCTCGCGAAAAATCTCTCGTGAAAAAGTTGATATTTCGCAGATTCCTTACAGAGTCTGCTAAGTCGCTGCTATTAACACGATAACACAGTTTTTTCTATCGATAAACGATTCAAGGTAACCTTGCGCTGCTTTGGCGCTGTAAGAAAAAAAACAGTTCGTAAACAAATCAAAATAATTTATATAGCTTTGACAGAAAATACATAGCAATTATCTGTGCATAACTTTCATATAGATATACCGACTCCGTCTCAACATCAAAATTAGCCGAAGACTTCGCAGCTACCACATCATCGTCAAAGTCAACCAACGAATCTGGGAGGGATAACTCACATTTCGAGACGGGTGTGCTTGGTTCACTTATATCGTGATCCGAAGAAAGAGTTCTGCCTTGAATTTATTTAAGCTCACTTTATCAACTTTCTTCATTTCATTTAGTAAAGTCGACTCCAATGGATAGCCACCTGCGCTACCCGTCTTGAAGCGCTTCGTAGCCGACGTTTTGGTGTGGTACCGGTTGCTGTCCTTCAGCGTCACCCATGCATCCTTGCATTCCATCACTTTTAAAAAATATATTTCATTAAAATGAATATTTCATTATGTAGCTGCATTACTTACCGCTTTTGCCAAGCTCTTCACTAATGCTCAACCAGGCCGCGTTGACAGCGTTGGAGTCTGAGTGCTTCTTGTTAGCGTTCGTTTTCTGCCAGAGTCTTTTTTTGCTCATTTTCAATTTGTTTTTGTGGTTGTCTTGCCCGCACAAATTAGAATCGAATCCTATTTTCGTTGCGTCGCCACAAAAAAAGGCGTTAACAGCACTTAAAGCTACGTTTTTTGTTTAACATAACGTAGTGGCAAACGTAAGCTATTCATCCCGATAAGTGGAAACCGAATATGAAACGGACACACGAACAAATTGCGCAGCAGTTTTTTTTATATGGAGATTTTCATTTCGCGGCCATTTCGCGAGCCGTGGATACCGCCCTTAAGGAGTATATCGAAGTCGGTTAGAGCCGACGTTAACTTACTCTCTTGTTTAATTTATTTAAAGCTTTTATCTGTTAAATCTGTTGAAAAACAAAATAGTTTTATGTGATTTTCGATAACATCTCGACTAGTCGATATAATTTTTTATGGTGATTTCCGTGATCAGCGGGGCAATTTACTTTAGAAACTTTAGGTTTGGTCCAATGGGGGAAAATCAACTTTCATTTTGTCGAGCAGTGAATTCGCTTAGTACGAAAACACATCGCCCCCGCTTAAAATAGACTTATGCTTTATGGGTTTGAAAAATATTTTTCTTTTTATCTTTTACTTATTCTTTAATTACACTAGTTTACAAAAAATAAAAAAAATAAATGACTCATTTCAACTGAAATATTTTTGTGGTGTAGTTTGAAATGGAGATCTCAAAAATCACTTTTAAAATTTTTTTCATGGCTCCGTTTTTGAAATATGAATTTTTTCACTTGTTTTAAAATCGGTTGAGTAGTTTTGATTCAGCGACCAAATATATTTAAAAAATTCAATTTTTTGCTCAAAAATTCAAGAAATTTCATTTTTAAACGCCTAGAAAAAATATTAAAAAAATAAATAAAAATATATAAAAATAATTTAAAAAAAAAAAAAAAAATTTTTTTTTTCTACTTAAGAATCGCACTTTTACGAAGACAATAAGGTATTGGTGAGGAAAATCGTGACACACGTACCCTATATGGATCAAATTGGTTAGAAGAAATAACATTCAAATTTTGGGTATATTGTGTGTTCACAAAAAAAAAATTGTATTTTTCTTCGTCTTTTGGTCACTTTATGAAGTTAGCGAAAAGCCAGAACAAAAATTATAATCAAGAACCGTACAAAAGTCGAAGCAAACGGAAATTTATTTTATAAAAATTTAATTTTTCGCATTTTCGAGCAAAAAATTGATTTTTTTTTAAATATTTTTGGTTATTGTATTCAAACTACTAAGCCGATTTAAAGCAATTTTCTACGCGATTACTGGCAGTTCAATTACCTTTCGATTCATATCTTGCTTGACTATATCTGACAATTAAGAAGTGAGATATGGCTTAAATGGTAAGAGCACCTACCAAAAAAATGAAAATAAAATCATATTTCGAAAACGGAGCCATGAAAACATTTTTGAAATCGATTTTTGAGATCACCATTACAAACTACACTAATAAAAAATTTCAGTAGAAATGGGTCTTTTTGGCTGTAAACTAGTGTTATTACATTTTCCCCTGCCTTTCTATATAAAACATGTTATCTCTATAAATATAAAAGAGAGTGTCCTGACTGATTCACTGACTGACTGACTGATTGGCAATCATGGCACAGCCTAAACGGTAAGAGATAGAAAGCTGAAATTTGGACAGGAGTTTCTGTTAGTGGTGAAAGTGCGTACTAAAACGGGGTTTTGGAAAATTCCACCCGGAAAAGTCGGAAAAGCGTCGGAAAAGTTTGTGTGGGAAAAATGTTATTTTTCATCCTATTGACTTGAAATTTGGTTTGTAAGCATAGTACGGGAAATAATTCGACACATGTTTCCCCGATTTTGGAAAATCCGTCAACGAGGAAAATGGTCGGAAAATTCTGCATGAAAAAACTCGGTTTGTAAGGATTGAATTCGAAATAGTTTGAAATGTGATTTTCCAAGGTTGAAAAATTTTACCAAACGGTCGGAAAATTCCCCGAAAAATTTCAGCATGAAAATAACTATTTTTCATCCGATTGGCTTGAAACTCGGTTTGTAAGGACAGAATACGAAATAAATTGAAATGTGATTTTCTGAAGTTGGAAAATTTGACCCAACGGTCGGGAAATTGCCGGAAAATTCTGTATGAAAACAACTATTTTTCATCCGATTGGCTTGAAACTCGGTATGTAAAGATAGAATACGAAATAGTTTGAAATGTGATTTTCTGAAGATAGAAAATTTGACCTGACGGTCGGAAAATTGCCGGAAAATTCTGCATGTAAAAACTATTTTTCATCCGATTGGCTTGAAACTCGGTTTGTAAGGTCAGAATACGAAATAATAAAAATGTGAATTTTTCAATGTCGGAAAATCCGCCCCCTGGCGTGAAAATGGCCGGAAAATTCAACATGCGATATAACTATTTTTCATCCGATTGACTTTGTAGGGAGAGGACCAGAGCTCTGCGCGTCACTCTAAGAATGGCGCTCGTGGCTTTTATTCATGCTCGTCAGAGCGATTGAGAGAGAGAGAGTATCGTTAAGTTTGTTCTTTGCACGAACTTGACGATGTATTTACAGTTACTTAAGACTACTTACAGTTGTATTGTACAGTGGGTCTTATGTGTTATTTATTACTACAACTTGAAACTCGGTTTGTAAGGTCAAAATGAGAATTCAGTTGTGTTTTCATTTTTCGACATTGGAAATAAGGCCGAGATGCCCACTGGGAAGTGGATGGGATGTGGGTGGGATGTGAGTGGGATGTAGGTGGTTAGTTGTTTTGAAAGTGGGTAGAAAATGGATGGAAAGTGGTTGTGAAGTGGGTGGAATGTGGCGGGAAGTGGGAGGGATATGGGTGGGAAGTGAGAGGATGTGGGTGAGATGTCGGTGGGAAGTGGATGGGATGTTGGCGGGAAGTGGGAAGGATGTGGGTGTAGAGTGGGTGGGATGGATGGGGATGGGAGTTGTGGGGAGAACCCATCAGCAAAGTTCGATTTCTGGGTTCTACGGGGTTCTATACTGTTGAAGGCGCAGCGAAGCGCGTCGGGTTATTTGCTAGTCTATATATATAAATGTGTACGCCCGACTGATATAGTGACATATTATCAACGCCCAGCCTAAACGGCTTATCCTACAGGTTTGAGATTTGGCATAGACCTTCGTTTAGTTAGGCAGGCGCGCACTAAGAAAAAAAATTTGGAAAATTCAACCCGAAAAAGTCGGAAAAGCGTCGGAAAAGTTTGTATGGGAAAAATGTTATTTTTCATCCGTTTGATTTGAATCTTGGTTTGTAAGCATAGTACGCGAAATGATTCGACACGTGTTTTTCCGATTTCGGAAATTCCGAACGCGAGGAAAATTCCCGTAAGTCTGCATAAAATAAAATATTTTTCATCCGATTGTCTTGAAACTCGGTTTGTAAGGGTAGAATACGAAATGATTTGAAATGTGATTTTGCAATGTCGGAAAATCCGCCCCATGCGGGAAAATTCCCGGAAAATTCTCCATGGATAATACTATTTTTCACCCGATTGACTTCAAACTCGGTTTGTAAGGTCAAAATGAGAATTCATTTGTGTTTTCATTTTCCGATGTTGAAAATACCGCTGGGATGCCCATTGGAAAGTGGTCGGGAAGTGGATGGTATGTGAGTGGGATGTTGGTTGTTAATTGTTTTGGAAGTGGGTGGTATGTGGGTGGGATGTGGATGGGATGTGGGCGGGATATGGGCGGAATGTGGGCGGAAAGTGGGTGGTATGTGGGTGGGATTTGGGAGGGATGTGGGTGGGAAGTAGATGGGATGTAGGTGGAAAGTGGGTGGTATTTGGGTGGCAATTTGGTGGAAAGTTGGCGGGAATTGGGTGAAGAGTGTGTGGGATGTGGATGGGAAGTAGGTGTGCATTGGTTTTATACTGTTGGTGGCGCAGCGAGCGCGACGGGTTATTGCTAGTTTAATCATGTTTAATCATTAAACAGAGTTCAATTCAAAAGTTGTAAAGAGAAAATTAAAAATACAAATGTAAACAAAAAACAGCAATTTTTAGCTGGTAAGGCAAATGTAAATGGTATGAAATCAAGAATCACATTTATTGTATTGCCTTTTAGTGAATTTAAAGTTTTTATACCCTTGGAGAGGGTATATTAAAATTGTCCGGATGTATGTAACGCACAGAAGGAAGCATCTCCGACCACATAAAGTATATATATTCTTGATCAGCGTGACGAGCAGAGTTGATATAGACATGTCCGTCCGTCTGTTTCTATGCTATCTCCTCCGTCAGTTTTAAAGCTATCGTAACCAAACTTTGCACGAAGTCTTTTGGTACAAATACGCTGCACATTTGTCGGAACCGGCCGGATCGGTTGACTATACTTTTTGTTTCAATGGTAGCGTGTTTGTACGTTTCAGTTATATATATTATCTGTCTAAACACAATTTTAGAGAGTTTGATCCAAATCGGATGAACATATCGCATAGCTGCCATATAAAGAACTGGCAGAAATATATCGTGCTCCAAGGGTATATAAACTTCGGTCGAGCCGAAGTTAGCTTTCCTCTGTTTTTATTTATTTGATTATTTTATAATTCGCCATTGTTTTATTTTTCAGATTCAATCTGCAATGAGGCCACTGCTTCTAAAATTGGGCGACCACAGGAATTTGTCTATTCCAGCAATAAAGCGATTGTCTTATTTTACCCAACTATTTCCGCAAATGTTTAATGAGAAGCTTAGTGAGCAGATATTAGAACATTGTGCCAAAATTTCAGAAATATTTGTTGGTCATTATAAGTGTGCAAACCAGGGCACGAATTTCTTTGCATCATCGAAGGGAGGAGAGTATGAACAAAAAATTGTTACTCTCATCGAGATGTTTTTTCATATATCGGCATCACCAAAATATATAGAAAAGTTATGCCAACTTGTACTGCAAACAGAAAATAACTTAATGATCGAGGCCTCCAGTCCATATCGGGAAGCGCTTCTTAAATTTCTTCAACGATTCCCCTCGGAAACCGTTGATCTATTCCTAATAAATTCTATTATGATGGATGCCCAATGGAATCGCTTCTTCATTTTTATTTTAAAGCACGAGAGTGGTCAACCTTTTCGTTTGGCTATAAAGAACAACAAATATACCAAATTACTGACGTACCTAAATTGCTCAACGGATACAAACCAAGTGCAAAAATATGAAGTTCAACATCAAGCAGTCCTTATAATTTTTACATTAATGGAATTGGATGATCAGTGGATTCCTACACGGCAGGATATTGTGGATGCTTTAAAACTCATGTGGCAAAACAATTTGTACTCAACTTGTGTTGAAAATGTGGCGTGTGATTTATGGCATTTGATTGGCAGAATATTGTTGCTCTATTTTTCAAATAACACAAATGACATTGATTTGCTCTTTCAATTACTGAGAGCATTATGCCTACACTTTATTCCTGAGGTATATTTCCTTCGGGACTTTTTGCAAAATACGGTTGCCCAAAGTTTTACTGTGAATTGGAAACGTAACGCGTTTTTCCATTTTGTCGAAAATTTCAACAATAATACGATTTCTGAAGAGCTTAAGGCTAAGATAATTACAGCTGTTTTGATTCCGTGTTTTACTGTAAGCTTTGACAAGGGCGAAGGAAACAAATTGATTGGAGCGCCACCAACGCCTTACCAGGAAGATGAGAAAAACATTGTTTCCGTATTCATCAACAAGGTCTTTTATCCCGAAAAACAATATGACGATGCAGTGAGAATTGCTCTGTTGCAGCTTGCTTGTCTGCTTGTGGAACGCGCCTCCCAACATATACACGACGGTGATGCCAATAATAAAAGACAAGGCAATAAGCTCAGACGTCTTATGACGTTTGCGTGGCCCTGCTTATTGAGTAAGAACTCTGTTGATCCTACGGCGCGGTATCATGGACATTTGTTACTTGCGCATATAATTGCCAGACTGGCCATTCATAAGAAAATTGTATTGCAAGTATTTCATTCACTGCTAAAGGGACATGCCCTGGAGGCCAGGCCTATCGTAAAACAGGCTTTGGATGTGCTGACGCCAGCAATGCCATTGCGGATGGAAGACGGCAACACAATGTTAACCCACTGGACAAAAAAAATTATTGTTGAAGAAGGTCATGCAATGCAACAATTATTTCACATATTGCAACTTATAATTCGCCACTATAAGGTAAGTAATATCCGAATTTTTGTTGAGCTGCCTTTACACTTGTCATATATCTCGACTACCAAATAGGCGGGACTATAGCTTTCTAAGGATAAACTTTTATCATACAGAACCTCTACTATCTATATCTAGTACTCACCCACTTCCCATTCACATCCCACCCACTATCCACCCAATTCGCACCAACTTTCCGCCCAATTTCCACCTACATCCCACCCACTCCCCACCTACATCCCACCCACATCCCACCCATATTTCACCCTCTTCCCGCCCACATCCCTCCCACTTCTCGCCACATCCCACCCACTTCACATCCATTTCCCAACCACTTTCCACCCACTTCCAAAACAACTTACCCCCGCAAGTATTTGCAATTTTCCGGGCATTTTCACGCCTGGGAGCGGATTTTCCGACATTGAAAAATCACATTTCAAATTATTTCGTATTCTGTCCGTACAAACCGAATTTCAATCCAATCGGATGAAAAATATTTTTCTGTGAGCAGAGTTTTCCGGCCATTTTCCTCGTGGGCGGATTTTCCGAAATCGGGAAAACACGCGTACTATGCTTACAAACCAAGTTACGAGTTAATCAAATGTAAATAAAAATTTTTCCCATAAAATTTGTTCCAATCAGTCAGTGAATCGGTCAGGACACTCTCTTTTATATTTATAGAGATACTAGCATATAAGGAAGCATCTCCGACCACATAAAGTATGGTAAGTCATGAACGCTTAAGTATTCGGGTAAATAGATGGTGTACATCGAGCTTTCCAAAAAATCTCCAAATTTTAAAATGTATATATGAGCTTAGATTGTAATAAAGTCCGTTAAATAGACGGGTATACAGATCAGTAAACATGAGGTGTACATCAAACGGTACAATAAAACAAGTAAGACCGTTGCAGTCGAGTAGCCCGACTTCAATATACCCTGTACAATTGACAATGAGAGAGTGACCATCCGATAAGTATGCAACATTTTTTTTTAGGGTGGGTGGGGTGTTGGCGGGGGTGCTAGGTTCGCTTTTTTGCTCATAACTTCTGAACCGTTCATCCGATTTTTATCATTTCTTCGGCAAATCGATTTATTTTGCTAATTACTAACTATCTCTAGAAAGTACAAATCGTCTATCTTTAAAACTGTGGGAGATATAACGTTTTTTCCAAATTGCGGGGGCGGGAGGGGGCGTGGCAAAAATTTGAAACAAACTTGATCTGCGTACAGATAAAAGAAGCATTTGTCCCATACATGTCAAACCTCTATCTCTTACCATCTCTGAGATCGACGCGTTCATACAGACAGACGGACAGACGGACATGGCTAAATCGACTCGGCTATTGATGCTGATCAAGAATATATATACTTTATAGGGTCGGAGATGTTTCCTTCTCCCTGTTACATACATTTGCACAACTTCATTATCCCCTTTTACCCATTTTTAATGGGTACAGGGTATAAAAAGATAAAACGAGGATAAAATAGAAATAGAATAGAAAAGTTTTTCGCACTAAAACTACTTTTTCGACCGATCGTTCCTATGTCAGCTATATGCTATAGTCATCTGATCTGGCCAATTCCGTCAAATTTGCAGCGTATTTGTACCAAAACTTCGTGCAAAGTTTGGTTAAGATAGCTTTTGAAACTAACGGAAGAGATAGCATAAAAACAGAAGGACGGTATCAACTCAGCTCGTCATGCTGATCAAGAATATATATATATTATGTGGTCGGATATGCATCCTTCTATGAGTTACAAAAATCGGGGCAATTAAAAAAAATGGTAGTTTTAGTTAAATTTTTTTTTTTTTACCTTTATTAATTTTGAAAATGGGGGAAAGGGGTTTGTGAGTTGTGCAAATGTATGTAACAGGGAGAAGGAAACATTTCCGACCCTATAAAGTATATATATTCTTGATCAGCATCAACAGCCGAGTCGATTTAGCCATGTCCGTCTGTCCGTCCGTCTGTCTGTATGAACGCGTCGATCTCAGAGATGGTAAAAGATAGAGGTTTGACATGTATGGGACAAATGCTTCTTTTATCTGTACGCAGATCAAGTTTATTTCAAATTTTGGCCACGCCCCCTCCCGCCCCCGCAATTTGGAAAAAACGTTATATCTCCCACAGTTTTGAAGATAGACAATTCGTACTTTCGAGAGATAGTTAGCAAATATATCGATTTGCCGAAGAAATGATAAAAATCGGATGAACGGTTCAGAAGTTATGAGCAAAAATGCGAACCAAGCCCCATTCATGAGTAACGGGTTTATCGAAGTCGGTTAAAGCCGACTTTAACTTACGCTCTCGTTGTCATTTGTACAGGGTATATTGAAGTCGGGCTACTCGACTGCAACGGTCTTACTTGTTTTGTTTGTGTTTGAAATGCTAAAGGGAGCGTAGCAAAGCGCGCTGGAAAGATAGTTTCATCATAAAAGGCAACTTTTTCCAAATATTTAGACATACCTATTTTGATATTTCAGTTTAGATATATATGACAAGTAAAGGTAGCTTCTTAATTAAATTTATAGTTGATAATCAAATCACAACTGTAAGAGCTAGAAATTCACAACTTAAGCCTGGTATTTAGTTCGACAAAAAAACTTTTTTGTTACAATACTTCATTATACCTGTAAACGAAACTTTATAAAGTTTAAAGAACATCGCAATAGCTTTTTGAATGCTTGCATTCAAATTTAAATGGCAGTTTTTAAGCTCACTCGAATACTTTAAGCTTTCGTACCTAAGGCCGATTTCACTTCTCCTTCATTGCAATACTATGCTATATATAAGTAATTTTATTTAAATTGATGTAAAATACAGTACATATTTGATAGCTTAGACTCTAAATTTATATATAAAAATGAAGTTTGATGAATAAATCGACCTGGAAAGAACCGTCAGTCGATCACTGCCTTCCAAATTCTTCGTTATTCAGCCTAATACAGGGTTGCCCATATTCGACGGAACCATGTTTTTTTTTTTAAAAAATCAAAGAAAAACATAAAAATTTGGCGGTTGGCAATCTTAATCATTTAATTTGTTCCAAGTAGATTTGTTTACATCAATTTTTGAATATGATATCTCTCAAATGGCCGCCTCTGGCGTTGATGGCGTATTGTGCCCTTTTTGCAGCATTTTCCATCGATTTCGCCAACATTTCGGCCGGAATAGCGGCTATTTCTTCACGAATGTTGTCCTTGAGCTCTTCTACGGTCCTTGGCTTGTTAACGTAAACCTTTGACTTCAAATATCCCCACAAGAAGAAGTCAGGCGGCGTCAAATCGGGCGAACGCGGTGGCCAGTCCAAATCACCACTTTTCGACATCAAACGGCCCGGAAACAATTTCTTCAGAAAATCGATTGTTATGCGACTTGTGTGCGGTGGAGCGCCGTCTTGTTGAAACCAGAACTGCCTCATACGCTTTCGACGAATAATTGACATCACAAAATTATTCATCATGTCGCGATAACGCTCCTGGTTGATGGTAACAGCATGGCCATTTTCATTTTGGAAGAAAAACGGCCCAATGACCGTTTTCGCACTAACGCCGCACCAAACTGTGACTTTTTCGTCATGAAGAGGCACTTCTTGAATCTCCTCAGGAATTTCAGTGGCGTAAATACGGCAGTTTTGCTTATTTACGGTCCCATTCAATGTGAAATGGGCTTAATTTTTAATTTTTTAAAAGCACGTTGAGTTTTCACAATTGACTTGTTCTGTTGAATGTAAATTTCAACTATTTCAGAGCGCTCGCGTGGCGTGTATTGTTCCATGGTAAAAATCTGCTTGGACTGACGCTTCAAACGCGGTTTGTCATTAAGCGATCTGACATCTCTGTCAAAAGTTATGGCGTTGCCAGATGGGTCCGTCGAATATGGACAACCCTCTACACCTGGCTTCCCGGCGCGAGATTCGGATGACTGTGTGTGTAGTGGGTATAGTTTATTCCAGGTTTGGCTTGGTGAATTTACCGTTAGCCTTCTATTGTAACAAAATATAATTATAATGGTTTTTCTTGGCTATATTTAACAATTTTTTTCCAATTTATATTTTTAATTTAAAACTCTTCTAGTATAATACTTCTTCTGTAACTTATTATAGCCTAACAAACCTTAACAAACTTCGCAAAATCCTGCCAGTTTCTTCCATTGAGTGGCTCAATTGCCTCCTTCTGTTCCAAATACCTTTTATTAAAGTATGCTACTCTATATTCCGCCAGGATAGGGCATAATGTAATGATGTGAATTATGTCTTCTCTCGATCGCGTATTACATAATGAGCAAATATTATATATATTTATATATATAATAATAATATATATAACACTGTGGAACAAAATTCAACTTTTTTTATAGCCTGGGATTGGGACCAATAAATTGTGAAACTAGAGGCATCAGGTAGCAACTCCTCATACCCAGTTTTTCTTGAGCACGTCAAGTTCGCTTTTAATGGGCACATTTACACTAGCAACACACAGTTACAACATCTGTTGCTGGTCAAATAAAGATGAGAGCTAAAATTTTGGAAAATTCACCAAAGATGAAGGGAGTCACCACAATTGTTTTACCAAATTCCGGCCTCCAATGAACAAGCGGTTAGTACCCCGCCCATTGAGGTCTAACTTAGAAAATGGATTTAATGGAAAACCACTCGATAGAATTTTTTCAGATTTTAAATATATTGAGATACTGACCATTAAAATGAGTCCTTAAGAGATGGTAACATGCATCGAAAAACCGCGATAGTAGGTACCACATTTGACAACACCCATTATCGAGTTCATATAAACCACAAACTAGAGATCAAAATAGACCGAACTGTGTTTTTAGATTCACCATCGAAGCCTTAGCTCGCGAGCTATGGGTATCTTTGCACAAGCAATTGCCTCAGAACAACATTGACCACTTGGGTATCAAGGGCGTCTCGAAAATTATGCAAAAAATTCTATGAATAAAATTCGTCATTTGCACTAGAAAAAAGTAAAATTTTGTTTGAAAATGTCTTTGGTGGACAATCCGCGGTACGCTAAGATGCCTTCAACTGAAGTATTTTAATGACATTATCTGTTTTTCTGCTGGTAATGAAGCACTCTACTCATAAGAATAATTTCATAATTTTAGTGAAGCTTGTTTTACCTAAATGGTCAATGTTGTTCTAAGGCAATTGCCAGTATAAAAATGTCAATAAACCGCGAACCAAGGCTTGTAAACCAAGTTGGTAAAACTGAAAACGCAGTTCGGTATATTTTTATGTCAAGTTTATGGCCTATATGGACTCGATAATGGGTGCTTTCAAATGTGGTACCCACTATCGCGGTTTTTCGATGCATGTTACCATTTCTTGAGGACTCATTTTATTGGTCAGCATCTCAATATGTTTAAAATCTTACAAAATTCTATCGAGTGGTTTTCCATTAATCCGATTTTCTAAGTTGGACCTCAATGGGCGGGGTACTAACTGCTTGTTCATTGGAGGCGGGAATTTGGTAAAACAATTGTGGTGATTCCCTTCATCTTTGGTAAATTTTCCAAAATTTTAGCTCTCATCTTTATTTGACCAGCAACAGATGTTGTAACTGTGTGTTGCTAGTATAAATGTGCCCATTAAACGCGAACTTGACGTGCTCAAGAAAAACTGGGTATGAGGAGTTGCTACCTGATGCCTCTAGTTTCACAATTTATTGGTCCCGTTCCCAGGCTATTTTGAGTGTTCCACAGTGTAATAATACATATAACAGAGTAAATTCTTAGTTTATTCAACACATAGCAGCTATCTAGAAGATGTGAAATCGGCCATTAGAAACATACTACTCGATGCTTAACCATTACACCAAGAAGATGTCTGCAATATTGCTCATCTAATTTTCCTTCATTACATTTTTGACTTCCCCAGCTGCTTAAATTTATGATTCCAAAGCGCCCCATACACCACACAAATTTTTTCCCCAAACGCTAATGTGTGTTATTGAAATATGGGTGTATGTGTCACACGCACGCGTGTGCTTTTTCATATTTCACTAACACAAATAAGCGATTGCGCAACAATTTGTGTGGTGTAGTCGGCGCTTAAGGAGAGGCAATTGACAAATATGTAGTCTCTTGCGAAAATCTTACTAAATATTGAATCAGAAATTTTTTTAAACAGTGCTGTTTAGGGAACCTGCTCTTGTGTACAATGCATAAGCTTTTAACAGTTGTGAACACACTTAACTTTTTGGACCTCGAGCCAGCTAATTTGCTAATATCTATAAATATAAAAGAGAGTGTCCTGACTGATTGACTGATTGGCAATCATCGCACAGCCTAAACGGTAAGAGATAGAAAGCTGAAATTTGGACAGGAGTTTCTGTTAGTCGTGAAAGTGCGTACTAAGACGGGGTTTTGGAAAATTCCACCCGGAAAAGTCGGAAAAGTTTGTATGCGAAAATGTTATTTTTCATCCGATTGACTTGAAATTTGGTTTGTAAGCATAGTGCGCGAAATAATTCGACACGTGTTTTCCCGATTTTGGAAAATCCGCCCACGAGGAAAATGGCCGGAAAATTCTGCATGACAAAATTTATTTTTCATAAGGATAAAATATGAAATAGTTTGAAGTGAGATTTTCCGATGTTGGAAAATTTGACCCAACGGTCGGGAAATTCCCGGAAAATTTCTGCATGGAAAAAACTATTTTCCATCCGATTGACTTGAAACTGGTTTTGTAAGGAGAGAATACGAAATAGTTTGAAATGTTATTTTCCGATTTTGGAAAATCCGCCCACGAGGAAAATGGCCGGAAAATTCTGCATGCAAAAAACTATTTTCCACCTGATTGGCTTGAATCTCGGTTTGTAAGAATAGTTAGTTATATAAATTGAGATGTGATTTTCCGATGTTGGAAAATTTTATCCAACGGCCGGAAAATTCCTGGAAAACTTGGCATGAAAAAAAACTCTTTTTCACCCGATTGACTTGAAACTAGGTTTTTAGGGATGGAATACTAAATAATTAGTGATTGCATTTTCCGATGTTGGAAATACCGGCGGGATGGCCACTGGGAAGAGGGAAAATAGTGGGAAAATAGGTGCGTGGGAGGTGGGTGGAAAGTGGGCGGGAACTGGATGGGAAGTGGGTGGGATGTGGGTGGGATGTGGTTGGATGTTGGTAAGAAGTGGATTGGATCTGGGTGGAAATTAGGTGATAAGTGGGAGGGATGTAGGCGGGAAGTGGGTGGAAAGTAGGTGGAAAAGGGGTGGAAGTTGTGTAAGAAGTGGATGGGGTGGGATGGGGGCGGGAAGTGGGAGGGATGTGGGTGGGATGTGGGTTGTAAGTGGGAGGGATGTAGGTAAGAAGTGGTTGGGAAGTGGGTGGGAAGTGGGAAGGACGTGGGTGAGAAGTGGGAGGAAAGTGGGCGGGAAGTGGGCGGTATGTGGGTGGGATGTGGGTCGGAGGTGGGGTGGAATTAGGCGCGAAGTGGGAGGGATGTGGGTGAAAAGTAGGAGGGATATGGGTGGAAAGTAGGTGGGATGTGGGTAGAAGTTGTGTAAGAAGTTGATGGGGAGTGGGTGGGGTGTGCATGGGATGGGTGTGGTAAGAACGCAGCAGCAAAGCCGTAACGGTGGAAGCAAAGTAGTAAAACGTTGACTTCAAGCCTATGTATGTGAGAGTGGATATGAGAGTAGCGGTTGTGGAGAGGCAGCGAGTAGAAGAGAAGACGAGAAGCAGGAGATACGAGCGAAGGAATGAAATCGGCGTCGAGTCAGTGTCGTTACAGAGTTGTTGAAGAGCGGACGTGTTGCTGAGTTGTCGGAGTTGCCAATTAAGTTGTTGTGTCGATTAAAATTCAGATTAAAATTAAAAGCTATTAATATCCTGAGATCATATTTCTATTTATCATAATCATACTGTACCAACCGAATAAATGGTTTTTCTTTATTAATAAACTGAAGGTGTAAATTCCATCTTACATGTATGTAAGATTCAATTTCTGGGCTCTGCAGAGGAAACATATTTATAGAATATTTTCAAATTTGGTAAATGTTTGACTCTCACGATTGACTTAAAACTGATTCGGATATTGGTTCTATACTGTTAAAGGCGCAGCGAAGCGCGACGGGCATTTAGCTAGTATAATTATATAATTATATATACGCATAATAATAATTTTTTATATCGTAGGTGTATTTTCCTGTTAGACATCAACTGGTCCAGCATCTAATAAACTACATGCAGCGTCTAGGATTTCCCCCAACTGCATCAATCGAGCATAAAAAGTTGGCTGTTGACTTGGCAGAAGTTATTATAAAATGGGAACTACATCGCATCAAGGAGGATGAGAGGGAAGCCAAAATTGATGGAAGTGAAGATGATTTATTAAGGGAGAATCAGTCAAACCCGAATAAGAGATCTGGCACAGAAGGATTAGAATGCCGAAAGAAATCAGTTGAGAACTTAAGAGACTTTTCAGCACAAGGAAAGTATAATTCAATTTATTATTGATATAAATAGAACACTGTGAAACACTCAAAATTGCCTGTGAACGAGACCAATCATCTTTGGAGAATTTTCCAAAATATTAGCTCCCATCTTTTTTTTAACCAGCAACAGATGTTGTAGCTGTGTGTTGCTAGTATAAATGTCCCCATAAAACGCGAACTTGACGTGATCAAGAAAAACTGGGTATGAGGAGTTGTTACCTGGTGCTTCTAGTTTTACAATTTATTGGTCCCGTTCCCAGGCTATAAAAAAGTTCAATTTTATGGCACTGTGTGACCTGATCGCACTAGAATTAATAAAATTATAAATTGACAGGTGTTGGACCGTATACTAAGTCTGAGGACGTACTTCGATCGATAGATAAATCGTACTGCGATACTGTGCTTAACTTTTTAGTGCGCTTAGCCTGTCAAGTTAATGATCCTCAACCAGGAATTATTTCCCCAGGAGAAGGATTATCGAGGAGGTAACTATTCAGATCATTGTTAATCAGAAAATTGTATTTTTTCATATTCGTTTCTTATTTTAATCAATTTCGGAATGGAAAAAATCAAAAAATTTAATCTAACTAATTATATTTCAGATGTGTCATGCTGTTGAAGATGGCAATGCGTCCCGAGATTTGGCCTCAGCCCTTCGACATTAAGCTAAACTGGCTTGACAAAGTTCTCACCACAGTGGAAACACCCCATCACAATTTAAACAATATATGCACCGGGATTGATTTCTTGACTTTTCTGACGACAATCTTAGGTCCTGAACAATTAGTGACTATTGTGCGACCTGTGCAACGTGGCCTTTCGTTGTGCATAATTCATCAAAATACTCGAATCGTTCGGTTGATGCACATATTCTTAACTCGACTTATGGCAATATTTCCACCAGACGCGCAACATAAACATGACGATTTGGATGTCTTGTATAGCGCTATAAGCAAAATGATAACGGACAACCTAACATTTTACGAAAAAAGTCCACAACCAAATGCATCGTCTCTCTTCGGAACCCTAATGATCCTAAAAGCCTGCACCACCAATAATCCGAGCTATATCGACCGCATACTAGTTCAGTTTATTCGAGTCTTAAATCGCTTGACAAAAGATCACATTAACACCAGTAGCAACACTGCAGCGAACGCCCAGCCTGCGGACTCAAACTCTTTAGCCTTGGAGCTCTTGGTATTATCATTGGAGTTAATAAAAAACCGAATTTTCATAATGAGTGTTGAAATCAGAAAACTTTTCATCGGTACAATTTTGGTGAGCCTTATAGAAAAGAGCACCGAAGTGAAAATTGTCAAATGCATCATAAAAATGCTTGATGACTGGGTAAAAACCAAAGAGCCAAATATTATGACACAAGTGCCTTCTATTAGGGAAAAGTCTGCTTTGTTGGTGAAACTAATGCAAAATGTTGAAAAAAAATTTGCCGACGAGATTGAACTAAATGTTCAGTTCTTAGAAATAATAAATTTTATATACAGGGACGAAGTGTTAAAACAGACTGAGCTCACTAGCAAACTGGAAGGTGCTTTTCTGAACGGTCTTCGCTTTCAAAATCCACATATTCGAGCGAAGTTCTTTGAAATTTTAGATTCTTCTATGCGGCGCAGGCTTCACGACAGACTGTTGTACATCATATGCTCACAAGCATGGGACACGATTGGTTCTCACTACTGGATAAAACAATGTATCGAGCTTCTCATATTAACCGCCAATACCTTGACCCAAATCCAATGTGCAAATGAAGCCTTTAAAATCCCCAGTATAACTTCAGTAATACCAACTAACTCGGCCGACTCTCAAGAAAACTCATTTGTGTCCTTTTTATCGTCGCAGTCGGAATCATTTGAGAATGTTCAAAGTGTTGATGATAAAGATGATGTGTTTGACATTGATTTAAAACTGGAATTTACCGCCGTTCGGAAAGAAGACTGTCAGCAAATACTGCCAACGAGACGGGATACTTTAATTGAGTTAATTTATAAGCAAGCCGAGTTCCTAGAAGCCAATCGAAATATTCGAACTGAGCAAATGCTTGTCGCAACCTCACAGCTATGCCACGTAGACACACAACTTGCCGAAAGCGTGTGGTTGTCTATATTTCCGCGCATATGGAATGTATTTTCTGAAGATCAAAGATATAATATAACAAAGGAGTTAATACCCTTTCTTTCATCTGGAACCAATGTTAACCAAAAAGACTGTTGCCCGAGCACCCTTAATACCTTTGTCGAGAGTTTGACCAAATGCAGCCCGTCGATATATATTCCGCCCAACTTGTTAACATACTTGGGGAAATCCCATAATCTATGGCACAGGGCAATTTTAGTCTTGGAAGACTTGGCTCTGACGCACTCTATGCGAAATGAAGGCAATATTGACGATATGGACACAAGTCAACCAGAGTTGGATTTGCAACAATTAAATAACATTTATGACTCCCTCTCAAAAATGTACTCCGCCCTGCACGAGGAGGATCTGTGGGCAGGGCTGTGGCTTAAATTTGCGCATTATCCAGAAACAAACGTGGCAGTGTCATATGAACAAATGGGATTTTTCGAAGAAGCACAAGGTGCGTACGATTTAGCAATGACGAAATTTAAGCAAGACTTAAACAGCGGATTGGTTAATACTGATATCAATAGTGAATTATTGTTGTGGGAAAAACATTGGATGCGATGCGCAAAAGAACTCAATCAGTGGGATATTCTATTAGATTATGCTCAAACTAACAAGGAAAAGAACATGTTCTTAATACTTGAAAGTTCTTGGCGGGTACCAGACTGGAATCTAATGAAAACCGCTTTGGCGAAAACTGAACAGTGTTATTCGAAACACTACGGATTTAAACTCAATCTATATAAAGGATATTTATCTATACTTCATCAAGAGGAAAGACAAACAGCCAGTGTGGAAAAATATGTTGAGATCGCTTCCAGTTTATGTATAAGAGAATGGCGACGTTTACCCAGCATTGTATCACACATACATCTGCCATATCTGCAAGCCTCACAACAAATTATGGAATTACATGAAGCAAGTCAAATTCATCAAGGTCTTACGCAGTCGCGAAATTCATCACTGCATGACATGAAAGCTATTGTAAAGACGTGGCGCAATCGCTTACCAATCATATCAGATGATCTCTCTCATTGGAGTGACATATTTACTTGGCGGCAACACCACTATCAGATTATAACACAACACTTGGAGCAGCAATCAGATCAAGGAAGTACAATGTTGGGAGTTCATGCTTCGGCACAAGCTATTATTTCCTTTGGAAAAATTGCGAGAAAGCATAATCTCACCGGAGTTTGTCAAGAGACATTATCCAGAATATACACGATACCTTCTGTTCCCATTGTCGACTGTTTTCAGGTAACTATTAATCAAAAATTCCCCTTTAAATCTCCTTTAGATGTTATCTACAGTTCTTTGACCCAAATCAAATGTTCGAATGAAGCGTTTAAAATAAATATATTTTATTTATTTATATGGGTTTTTGCGACCTGTTTTTTGTCAAACATTGTATATCTGGCTGGCTTAAGGTCGGTGGAGAGTTACAATTCAATGTAATCAACACAAATCAATAGAGATTAATTACAACAACTTGGAATAGCAATTGGTATGTCCGTACAATGATCGCTGTTTCGAAGATAACCACATCTTCTCATCAGCGGACTTTTTATTTATTTATTTATTTATTTATAAAATAAATAATCTAACAAATAAACAAAATAAAATAGAAACGATGGTGACACGGTGGCGGAGTTTCAACTCATCGGATGAAAAGTTTTTTTTTCTAAAATTTTTTTCGAGAAATTCAAGAGTGGAACTTACATCATAAATTATTTCGGGAACCGCCCTTACAAACGGAGTTTCAAGTCAATTGGAAACTATCCCAAACAACTTCAAAAATGTTTTAAGCGAAGATATACCATTGTAACTACAAAAAATCCAGACGTAATGGACCATTTTCCAAAAAACAGATTCGTGATCTAAAAACGAAAATTACCTAGAAACATCACCACCTCCCCTTGTATAAACTAGACTTTGTTGTCCCAGCTTAGTTTTTGCATGCAGATTAAGTCCCTTTGCAGTGACCGCGATATCTCGTTAAATTATTGTAAAATCTTGAAATTTGTCAAAGGAATAAGAAAAATAATATTTTTTAACAAAAAATGACAGCTTTAAAAAAATATGCTAAATGCTTTTTTGGCGAAAATTTTGGACTTACATCTTCTCTACTGGGAGAAAATCTCTGGAGATTTCGCCTACAGTTGGCATATAAATCTCTAGAAAAATCCGTCAGTGCCACAGAACTTCAAGAGATTTTATTTTCTTGTTAGAAAATCTAGTTAGAGCACAAACTAATCCAGTTAAAGTTTCATCTTTTAAAATGGCTGCATCTCTCGCAAAAACATTTCCTATTTTCTAGTAAGGGAGTATTTTAATGTTCAAACTGTTTTATGACGCATTTTAAATTTATAATTTAAAAGGCATAGCAGAATAAGCATACAAAAGCTGTCCCCACTCGTATCAGCACCAAATTTAAATATGTGATTATTATCAATGAGAAACTCATTCTCCTAAATTTTTAGTCTCCTAATCACTATTGGAGTGCAGTTATGAGGGTCCGCCGGGTTAAATTAAAAATCCCGTTTATCTCAAGAACCTCTTAACCGATTTGGATGGGTGAAAAATATGTTATAAGTGTCAACATTAGAATTCAAAAAAATCTATATTATTGGTTCTTAGGTACAAAAAATATTATTAAAATGTTCAGTTAATTTATTTTTAAGGTTTAAATCGATTGCAACTCCAATAGTTTTTCGCTGGTTTTTATACCCTTGGAGAGGGTATATTGAAATTGTCCGGATGTTTGTAACGCACAGAAGGAAGCATCTCCGACCACATAAAGTATATGTGCTGAGTTGATATAGCCATGTCCGTCTGTTCGTCTGTCCGTCTGTTTCTTTGCTATCTACTACGCTACACTCCCTTTAGCATTTCAAACACAAACGAAAAAGTGAAGCTTACTTTACAATTGCCATTTTTATAAATTGCCCGGGTGTTTGTAACTCATAGAAGGATGCATTTCCGACCACATAAAGTATATATTACTTGATCAGCATGACGAGCTGAGTTGATATAGCTATGTCCGTCCGTCTGTTTATATGCTATCTCCTTCGTCAGTTTTAAAGATCAATATTATATACTTCCACACAATTCTGTCAAATTTGATTCAAATCGGATGACTACAGCACATAGCTGCCATAGGAACGATCGGTCCAAAAAGTAGTTCTAGTGAGAAAAATTTTCTTGTTTTTAATGGAAGCGTAGTTATACTCTTCAGATATAAATGGTATCTGTTTCAATACAATTTTAGATGAATATATCGTATAGCCTCATTACAAACTGTCAGCATATACACTGCCATGCACTTGAATAGGGACAAGCATTTTAACGCGAATATGCAACTATTTGACTGAAACAATCAAATTGAATCAAAAGGCAAATATTTTTTTAACATTCAGTACTTCATTCTTTATTGAATTAACAAAAAAAAATTTTTTTGAATGAACGTAGTGTTCTGTAAAAAAATTTTTTCAACGAGCTCTTTAAAGATGGCATATTTTTATCATGCACTTGATGATTCATCATCATCATGACATCAGTCGAATCATCATTCAAGTGCATGGCAGTGTACCATGCTCTTCGGTCGAGCCGAAGTTCCTCTATTTTTATACCCGTTACTCGTAGAGTAAAAAGGGTATACTAAAGTCGTGCAAATGTATGTAACAGGCAGAAGGAATCATTTCCGACCATATAAAGTATATATATTCTTGATCAGCATCAACAGCCGAGACGATATAGACTTGTCCGTCTGTCAGTCCGTCCGTCTGTCCGTCTGTCTGTATGAACACCTAGATCTCAGAGATGGTAAGAGATAGAGGTTTGACATGTATGGGACAAATGCTTCTTTTATCTGCACGCAGATCAAGTTTGTTTCAAATTTTGGCCACGCCACCTCCCGCCTCCGCAATTTGGAAAAAACGTTATATCTCCTACAGTTTTAAAAATAGACAATTCGTACCTTCTAGAGATAGTTAGTAATTAGCAAAATGAATCGATTTGCCGAAGAAATGATAAAAATCGGATAAACGGTCCTCAAGTTATGAGCAAAAAAGTGAACCACAGCCCCCCCGCTACCACCCCTCCCACCCTAAAAAAATGTTGCATACTTTTTGGATGGTCACACTAAGGAACGCAGGAACACTATTAAACATGTTTTTTCATGAGTAACGGGTATATCGAAGTCGGTAAGAGCCGACTTTAACTTACGCTCTCGTTTTAATAAAAAATGCTTAACAATGTATAATTTATGTTTGTCGCATCGCAAATCATCTTCATAGTGAATATCAAACAAATTTATGAATAGATTTACACCCCCTGTGGCACCCCTTATAAGTATAAATAGTTTGCCTGACTGATTTATTGGCAATCTATGGCCAGCCTGAACGGCAAGAGATAGAAAGCTGTAATTTAGACTGGAGTTTCCATTAACGTTAAAAGTGAGCATTTAGACAGGGTTACGAATAGTTGCACCCACAAGGAGTGGAAAAGCTTCGGAAAAGTTTGAATGGGACTTTTTTTTACCGATTGACGAGAAATTGGTTTGAAAGCATAGTACGCGAAATAATTGGACACGTATTTCCAGATTTGCGAATATATGGCCCCGAGGAAAATTTCCCCAAAATTCTGCATGCAAAAACAATTTTTCTACCAATTCAGTTGAAACTCGATTTGTAAGAATGTAATGTATAATTTACTATACAGCCCTCCAAAGAAGCCAAGCCAAGCTTCTCACAATCCGAATCCGAACGGCAAAGTTTGAGAATTTGCTTTTTCATGGCTAGTTACTTCACAGCTGGCGCCAATACCTGGTGAAGGTGACCGGATGTGTAAGAGCTATTTTCTAAAGAAAGAAATAAACTTTTTTTATTAGATGTCCAACACACTAACCGCTGGTCCACAATCGGCCACACGGGTTTGTAAGGATAGTAGTAAAATGTAAATAATCATGTTTATATATACAAAGTTTGTGCTATGCTCATTTTGCAAAATCATTTCATGAAATCGGAACGAAAGTGCAAGCATAAACACCCTACAGACAACAACAGTTGTTTCCGTTAGCGTTCGCGTCAAGTTCGGCGCGTGAACAGCGAAATGTTTTCCCCCATTGCAGAGAACATTGTTTTTCAATCAGGTTAGTAGTTTGAATTCAACGACCAAGAATATTTCAAAAAAATCGATTTTTGCTCGAAAATGCAAGAAATTTAATTTTTAACGCTAAGGAAAAATATAAAATATTTCAAAAAAAATATTTTTATTTTTCTATCTGAGAATAGCACTTTACAAAAAAATAAGTTATTGGTAAGGAAAATCGTTTTGCACTGTAGATAAATCAAATTGAGTAGAGGAACTAACCATAATGTTTGAATATTTTGTGTGTTCACAAAAATAAATTGGTAATTTTCTTCGTCTTTTTGAAAAGAAAAAATAAAAATAATTTATTTTGACCTTTGAAATATGCTTGGTCGTTAAACTCAAACTACTACACCGATTTGAAAACAATGTTGTACGCAATTTTTTGCAGCTTAATTAGCTTTCGAATTATATCTTGCATGACTATCTGAAAATTATAAAGAGAGATATGGTTCAAAATGATCATCCACCGGAAAAATTAGAAAAATTCATATTTCAAAAAACGGAGCCATGAAAAATTTTTTGAAATCGATTGTTGAGATCACTATTCCAAACTACACTAAAAATATATTTCATTTGATATTGTCTTTTTGGCTGTAAACTGGTATGTAATTTTCGATCGGATTATAATCTGTTCTATAAAAATCTTTTCAACCATGGTACTACATATGGGCTAATCCTGCGTTGCGGACGTTACATTTGTACGCAAATTTGCTTGTTAAAATTGACACAGCTGGCGTCCACATTGGTATATTTTAATGATAATGCACAATGCAGTTCTTTGGGAGTACCCCCAAACCCAATTTAAAATAAAAGGTTATCTGTTTCTGAAAAAAAGTTATGCTTGTTTAAAGTTCCGTTGCGGACGTTACAAAAAATGGAAGTCGACCTTGAGGCTTATGTGCATTTCCACATTTTTTAGCGAATTTAGCATAATAAACAAAAAAGTCTAATTACAAAAAATTAAGTGGAATAAACGACCATTTCAACCCAGCTTTCAAAAGAATGATAAGTCGTCCCGTTATTAAAATATCTTAATTTTTGGTCTGTTGCGGACGTTGCGGACGTTACACTTTTTCCATTAAGCCAAACTGAGTAAAAAAAATTTTATTTTTCATCCGATTGACTTGAAACTTGGTTTGTAAGCATAGTACGAAATAATTCGACACGTGTTTTCCCGATTTTCGAAAAAATCCGCCCACGAGGAAAACGGCCGGAAAATTCTGCATGGAAAAAAATTATTTTTCATCCGATTGGCTTGAAACTCGGTTTGTAAAGGATTAAATTCGATTTCATTTGTGATTTCATTTTCCGATGTTGGAAATACCGATTTTGCTGGTTTGCCCTCGATATTTATCAATTATTAAAATTAATATAATTTTAACACACTTTTTGTTACTTTGAGGTTATGTTTTTCAGATTCTCGGCAACCTAGAGAAATTAAAAGCCCAGATTTAGATTCAGCAGGCAAAATTCCATTTTAAACACCTACTTCCACCTTATAATATTAAAATTATTATTTTTTTTTGAGTATTTTCATGCCGTTGCGGACGTTACACATTTTGGCATTAAATTTTTTTTTCAAAAAAATGTGTAATAAATGTATTCTTTTTTTCATCAGATTAAAAGGAATGAAAAACTCTGTTTATAAAGCCAGTTTGGAAAACCAAATTATTTAAATTCATTCTGTTAAATTAAAAAAACTAGTTGTATTTACCGATAGCGAAATATCGTTACTCAAAAGCAGATATTATTACCGATTTTTTAGTATCAAAATTTTTAATATTTTTGGATATTAGTTTTACCTTACAAAATTATATAATGAGTACCTGTAAATTAAAGAAAAATTGTTTTATTAACTAAATAAAGTTGTAAGTAGCCTCAAGCTCAACAAACATAAAGTGCACTAATCGCAACGTGGGTGCTTGGCTGATACCTCATTTTTTTTAAGAATACCATGATTGCAGCATGACGCTATCAAACACATACATGCACACATATTGTTCTCCCTTTAAACACAAGTGTGCGACATCTGAAGACGTAATTTTTGAATGATCGCTCTTCGCTGATCACAATACTGCCATGATATCTCAACAACCACCAGGACAGGAGAATAAATTATTGGAGTACCAGAAGCCGAATGACCGATGAGCACATAACTCAACGCGTTTTCCTAAAATCTTAATCTAACGATTATTGGTAAAATATGAGTTTTTAGTTTCGAAGATTTAACTGAAAAAGTTTTTTTATGCTTTGTAGTTCCAATGCTCTAGTTTGAAAGATGATGAATTAAAAATGTAAACACTACTTTCGTTCTATAAATTTAAATGCATAAAAAGTTTTCATAACTTCTTATGTTACAAATAAAATAAAAAAATAAATATCTTTCGTAATTTAATAAATATACTCAGACAGCCATTTTTCCAGCCTTATTGATGACAAATTCTGATTCAGTTTTGTGCACTGATTCCAAAACTGGTCTCGGTTTTTCTCCATCAGCTCTTGTTTTGAAGATATTTTTTTTGGCTTTTAAAAAATTATGGAGGTTACACCGAGCAACAATATCTGTATTTATGAGCTCTATGCGACAGTATACATTCTAAGGTCGCCTAAAAAAATCAATGGAGCATCATCAGCAAACCCAAAAGCGCCTAAATTGGCCTTTGAAGAGCAATTTTCATCAAATTATAACAAATTTTGGGGTGGTTGAATTTTAATTAAAACCACTTTAGCATGTAGCCCAATGGTTCTTCTAATTTCACAAATTTTTTTGCATATAAATCTTGTCGATGGACAAAGTTACAGGCGGTTAATCCCGAAAAAAATGAATTAAATTTTATGGCAGGATTACTAGATTGATACACAAAAAGTGTATAGGAAATATTAAAAGACTACTTGATCTAACTTAGACCTTACATTAATTGTCATGCAAATGTACAATAACATTCAATCAGTACTAGATTAAAACAATTTGCCACAAAATTCATATTTGCTTAATATCAAACAACCTCTCGAGAAACATTCAATTTTATGAATTGGGCTTCAAATGGGCCAAGTGACTGTCAAAAAAAAAATAGGGAGAAGCAACCTTGGGTTCGACGGAAGTTCAAGTTTATATAGCCTTGGAGCATGAAACATGCCCGCCAGTTTGTTATATAGCAGCTATACGATATATTCATCCGATTTTGATCAAACTCTCCTATTTGTTAAAACTAATAATATTCAACTGGAAAATATAAAGACGCCATCTTGAAACTAGAAAATACCTAATTTTGAATTTGTTTATAATTAATTAAAAGGTCCGGAAAATTTTTGAAAATCGGATTTTATTTTCGGGCCACTTAACGTATGTAACAACTTAATTCAAAGTAAAACTAAAAATTCGAACTTCCAACTTATGACTTATCTTGTCAAATGTCGTGACAGACTCACAAAGTTATTCGCTTGCGACATGGAGCGAGTTTTTTGCACTACCTTGCAATTATTGCTCATTCCTCCAAATAATAAGAGTGGTCAACTTCCTCGTCATATACATTCGTTTCACAGATAGAGTCTATACTGAAATCTCTTTCCGCCAGGCATTTGTTGAAGTTTGGAAAATCGTAATAGTCACAAGGAGCTTACTCCGTAGATTATAGTAATTGCGGTACTCATTTGGCCCATTTGTAGCCTAATTCAAAAAATTTGAATGTTTCTTAAGAGGTTGTTTGATATTAAGCAAATAAGAATTTTGTGGCAAATTGTTTTAATCTAGTACTGATTGAATGTTATTGTACATTTGCATGACAATTAATGTAAGGTCTATGTTAGATCAAGTAGTCTTTTAATATTTCCTATACACTTTTTGTGTATCAATCTAGTAATCCTGCCATAAAATTTAATTCATTTTTTCGGGATTAACCGCCTGTAACTTTGTCCATCGACAAGATTTATATGCAAAAAATTTGTGATATTAGAAGAAACATTGGGCTACATGCTAAAGTGGTTTTAATTAAAATTCAACCACCCCCAAATGGCTGGTACACGGCGATTAAGTTTGAAAAATTTGCTATAATTGATGAAAATTGCTCTTCAAAGGCCAATTTAGGCGCTTTTGGGTTTGCTGATGATGCTCCATTGATTTTTTTAGGCGACCTTAGAATGTATACTGTCGCATAGAGCTCATAAATACAGATATTGTTGCTCGGTGTAACCTCCATAATTTTTTAAAAGCCAAAAAACAGCAAAATGGTTTTTCCGCGATATCTTGAAAACAAGAGCTGATGGAGAAAAACCGAGACCAGTTTTGGAATCAGTGCACAAAATTGGTTAATTTAATACAATAGGGCTGGACCTCACAAAAAGTGGTTGCAAAAATGTTTAATTTTTGTTTAAGTGTTAATTCTCTTTAAATCCTTTAAAAAGAATACAATATCAACATGTTACATATTTTTGTTGGATATTTCGAGCGTAAGCTTGGTCAGAATCATATCAAATCGGCCAGTTTTTCTCATTTTTTTTTGTTTTTATAATAAATTAATAAATACGAGATTCTGATTTTTGCTCTTGCCCGGGTGAAATAAGTTTCGTTTTGGTCCCAATAGATTTAATAAAAACTTTGCCAGCGATCGGACTTTATTTAGTGGATTTCTGTGCAGTCATCTTTACAACACGCATATTGGAAAAAAATAGAGGAAAGCTAACTTCGGCTCGACCGAAGTTTATATACCCTTGGAGCATGATATATTTCTGCCAGTTTTTTATTTGGCAGCTATACGATATATTCATCCTATTTTGATCAAACTCTTTAAATTTCTCGACCGATTATTCCTATGGCAGCTATATGCTAAAGTCATCCGATTTGGATCAGAATTGACAGAATTATGTGTTAGCATATCATATTAATCAGTAACGAGTTTGGGAGCGATAGCATTGAAACAAAAAAGTTTTTCATACTAAAACTTTTTTTCAGATCTATCTTGTGTATGGCAGCTATACTATATAGTTGCCCGATTGGCATAAAACTTGCTGAAATTATGTGAAAGCACAAAAAACTTACAAATACGTGGTTTGGTAGCGATAGCCTTGAAAACAAAAACGTTTTTCCCACTAAAACTACTTTTTAACCGATCGTTTCTATGGCAGCTATATGCTATAGTCAACCGATCCGGCCGGTTCCGACAAATGTGCAGCGTATTTGTACCAAAAGACTTCGTGCAAAGTTTGGTTGAGATAGCTTTAAAACTGACGGAGGAGATAGCATAGAAACAGACGAACAGATGGACAGACGGACAGACGGACGGACGGACGGACAGACGGACATGGCTATATCAACTCTGCTCGTTATGCTGATCAAGAATATATATACTTTATGTGGTCGGAGATGCTTCCTTCTATGCGTTACAAACATCCGGACAATTTTAATATACCCTCTCCAAGGGTATAAAAAACACCTTTAAGACTTGTCGGTTTGACGGAAAGTTTCTTCCCAGGATTTGGTGCTAAATCCGACCAACCAACTCTATCTTCTCTGTGGAATGTTCGAAGCTTCGTGTTCCAATCGAGCGGGATTTTAAAGCTGTCATGGCTAGTGTTTTTCTAAGACACGTAAACAAATGTAGGGAAAAAACGGTTCGTCAGCTGATTAGCAGAGATACGAATATCGATGAAGACATTCGCTGCTTACCGATAGATTCAACCATTTATCAGTATCTGGTAGGTAATTTAAATTCAAATCATGATCTGAATCAAAAAGTACATTGCTTTTTATTTAACAGTGTCATTTACTAGGGAAAATCAGAATCTCGTATATATATATTATTTTATCATAAACCAGGTTACCCGACCAACTTCGCAGCACTTAAAAACATTACAATACCAACCGTGTTGGAGTATATTGAGAACATTCAACATTCTGCCTCGGTTCCGCATATAACAGTGTAGACTCTGTGCAAAGTTTCAGATCGATAGCTCCAAAACTGAGGACTAGTTCGCGTAGAAACAGACAGACGGACAGACGGACGGACGGACGACGGACAGACGGACGGACAAAGCTTAATCGACTCAGCTCGCATTGATCAAGAAATATATATTATGTCGGAGATGATTCCTTCTATGCGTTGCAAACTTAAAATAAACACTTTTCAAGAATAATGATTCTGATCAAGTTTACAATCGAAATATCCAACAAAAATATTTAAAATGTTGCTATGATATTTCGCTAAAAGGATTTAAAGTGAATTAACACTTAAACAAAAATTAAAAATGTTTAGTGATTAAATTCGAAACTCATCTCAGAAAAAAACAAAATAAATGAGAAAACTAGCCGATTTGATATGATTCTGACCAAGCTTACTCTCGAAATATCCAACAAAAATATGTAAAATGTTGCTATGGTATTCCCCTCAAAGGATTTAAAGAGAATTAACACTTAAACAAAAATTAAAAATTTTTAGAGATTAAATTCAAAACTCGTCTCAAAAAATACATTTTTTGTTTTAAAATTGGCCGATTTGATATGATTTTGACCAAGTCTACGCTCGAAATATCCAACAAAAATATGTAAAATGTTGCTATGGCATTCCCCTTAAATTTTTTTTTTTTAATTTTAGAAATTTAATTCGAGTCTCATCCCATATACTGGCAGTATATTTAAAATATTTGGTTTTTGGGGCGAGAGCGCGTCCACTAAATGTAGTCCGATCGCACTTTTTATTATATCAATTGGGACCAAAACGATAGTTTTGCCGCCCGGCCAAAAGCAAAAATCAGAATCTCATATATAGTAAAAATACCAAAAAAATTTGAAAAAATTGAAACTTTTGATATAATTCTGGCCAAGTTTACGCTCAAAATAAGACACATTTATATTTAAAATGTTGCTATGATATTCCCCTAAAAGAATATAAAAAGAATCAACAAATAAAATTTTTTTGAAATTTTTAGAGATTAAATTCGAAACTCATCCCCCTCATTTTTCATACATTTCAAATTTTCGATTTTGTGGGCGAGCGCGCGTCCACTAAATGAAGTCCGATCGCTGCCAAACTTTTTTTTCATATCTATTGGGACCAAAACGAATCTTTTTCCGCCCGGTATTTTGAAATCTATTTTTAAGGGCCAGTCTAATATGTATCCTATTATTCCATTAACAAACAATGGATTTTGGACAACTTTAAATTTCTGCCCTTGGTTTAAAAATTTTCGGATTAGCCCATATGTTTTATATTTTTGGCCAACTTACAAAATCCATACAAACTGAGCTTAGATTTTTATTATTGTAATTCGACAAAAATTCCTGGTGCTACATGTACTTATCAATTATTACAATAGACGCAAAAGCCAGATATTTGATTTTAAATTGAGTTTCAAGTCAATCGGGTGAAAAATAGTTTTTTCATGCAGAGTTTTCCAGGATTTTTGTCATCACATCTCAATTGAAAAAAAAATATAAAAATTTTTAATTAAATGAAAAATAGTTTTATACGTGCAGAATTTTCCGGCCATTTTCCTCGTGGGCGGATTTTCTTGAATTGTTAAAATGATTGTGGAATTATTTCGCGTACTATGCTTACAAAACAAGTTCCAAGTCAATTGGGTGAAAATAATGCGTCCCATACTAACTTTTCCGACGCTTTTCTGACCTTTTCGGGTGGAATTTTCCAATTTTCGCCTTAGTACGCACTTTCAACACTAACGGAAATTTGATTTTAATTCTCAAGCTAAAAGATTGTACATCATACCTGCTAGAATAATTTTGATAAGCGTTATTGCTTTCTTGATATAGCAGCTCGAACAACCAATTACCGTCATGCAATTAATCAAGTCTTTGTGTGTGGCGCTTGCATACATCTATAAAAAACTATAAAAACTAATTAAAAATTAGAAAGGTCGCCAGATAAATACAAACTAAAACTAAAAAATATAATATTTTTATTGTTTATTTATATTTTCTAGAAAATTCGTCAACAAGTAAAATGCTACTTGCAAATGCCCTCCACATCAGGAAGAAATGAAATCAATGAAGCATTGGAAGTAATTGAGTCAACTAATTTGAAGTATTTCACTGGTGAAATGAATGCGGAATTTTACGCATTAAAGGGGCTCTTGTTGGCTCAAATTGGTCGAACCGAGGAAGCAGGGAAATCCTTTAGTGCTGCAGCACAACTTCACGATGGTCTTACCAAAGCGTGGGCTATGTGGGGAGATTACATGGAACAGATATATCTAAAGGAAAAGCAAATTCCATTAGCGACCAACGCATTAATCTGTTATCTACATGCGTGCCGAAATCAAAACGAAAGTAAAACAAGAAAATATATTGCAAAAGTTTTGTGGTTTTTGTCCTATGATAATTCAGCCAACACCCTAATAAGTACATTGGAGAAATATGTATCTGGGATTCCTCCATCCTACTGGCTACCATGGATACCTCAACTCCTATGTTGCTTGGAGCAATTTGATGGCGATGTAATATTAAATCTCCTAAGTCAAGTAAGTATTTTACAGCATTAATTACGCTGTGCATTCCCAACAGTTAGAATTAAAGGGTACTGTATACCTTCAGAAAAATTTTTTGTATACTTGAAAAGTGTATTATAATTTTGTTTGTAAGTTTGTAACGCATAGAAGGAATCATCTCCGACCACATAAAGTATATATATTCTTGATCAGCATGACGAGCTGAGTCGATTAAGCTTTATCCGTCCATTTATCCGTCTGTCTGTTTCTACGCGAACTAGTCCCTCAGTTTTGGAGCTATCGAGCTGAAACTTTGCACAGAGTTTTCTTTTTACTGCACACTGCTAATATGTCGGAACCGACCGGATCGGATGACTACGTTCTTGTAGCTGCCATACAAATGTTCGTTTGAAAAATGGGTTTTAGTGAGAAAAACTGGTTGTTTCTCATTATTATTGCTCTGAAACACGGTCAGGGGTAATATGTCATGTTTTTAAGCTGATCTGCGACAAGCTGTTTTTAATTTTTATATAAAAATTTTTTTGAAAAAAATTATTTTTAATTTTTAAAATAAAAATTTAATTTAATTTTTATTATAAAAATTAAACTCAAATAACTTTTTAACCAAGCACCCAATTACAAATATTTTTACATATATGTGATCTTTGGGTCACTATGTATGTATATACATGTCTATACGGACCTGGAAGCATGCCAAAGGTACTAATATTGCGTTTATTTCTCACTTAAGAAAGCCTGAGAAAATCTATGCGCCTGCTTAGTTTTTATTATGAACTCCGAAAAACTTAGGTCTTGTTGCAATAACCTTTGGGTGACTTTAGTCAATGGCCGTCTGTGGCCCAGTGGTTAGTGTGCTGGACTGCTGGGCGGGGGGTCGTGTGTTCGATCCCGCCTCTGAACATCTAATAATAAAAGTTTATTTCTTTCTTTAGAAACTAGCTTTTACACATACGGTCACCTTCACCAGCTTAGTGGCGCCAGCTGTGAAGTAACTAGCCATGAAAAAGCAAATTCTCAAACTTTGCCGTTCGGATCCGGCGTTAAACTGTAGGTCCCTTTCTCTTGTGCGAAAAATTTAAAGCACACACGCCAAGAGATTGAGAGAAGCTTGGCTTGGCCCCGTTGAGGAGCTGTATAGCCAGTTTTACCTTTACTTTAGTCAACCAGTCATTATCGACGTTGATAGCCCAGCGGTACTGGTGCTAGCGCCCAGTTGTAGAGGAACGAGTTCGAATCCTGTAAGGGGGGGGGAGTTTTTTTTTTACTTATTTAACTTAAAGAAAATAAAAAAAAAACCTTCTCCATTACAGGATTCGAACTCGTTTCTCACTCACTCTCAACCAATGTTATCTACTCAATGAATTCTTAAAATGTAATGTTACCCCTTTGCTCTACATCTTATGTTAAATAAAAAGCAGTTTTGAAGTTATGTCCAAAATTTGTCCCTCTTGACCAGATTACCTTAACATCCCTTAAAACTAAATACTTGTTCGGTTGATGGTTGCGAGAACACGAATCGATTCCGCTTTCGAGAATTAGCCGTGCCATTAAAATATTTCCTCAGGATTCGCTGAAACCGGCATTTGAATGGTTGCGAAAACCACTTCTGTTTTTGTCCCGTGCAAATGTCATGTTTTTTTGCAAATATCTTAACACAAAAATTTGTTAAGCCTATTGTAAAAATATTTATTTTTTTTTTTTATTAAAAATCCGTTTTATTTTACTTTTTTTTTCAATTTAAATGCGTACGATTGTACTGTTCGACGTTATGGAAACGCCCATGTGTATTTCGCAATTGTTTAACCTTTCAATGTTTTTTTTTTGTTTTTAGATTGGCCGACTTTATCCTCAAGCGGTGTACTTTCCAATCCGTACTTTGTACTTAACTTTAAAAATTGAACAACGGGAGAAACACAAATCAGCGGAGCAAGCAGTATTTGCTGGAAAATTTTCCACTTCGGTAAGTTCTTTATATTATAATACATACAGCAGCTATATCAGATTCGGCACTCATGGAAACGTAAAAATAAACTAAGATTTTTATACCCGTTGCTCGTAGGGTTAAAAAAGTATACTAAAGTCGTGCAAATGTATGTAACAGGCAGAAGGAATCATTTCCGACCATTTAAAATAAATATAATATATTCTTGATTAGCATCAATAGCCGAGTTGATATAGCCTTGTCCGTCTGTGCGTCTGTCTGAATGAACACCTAGGTCTCAGAGACTAGAAGAGCTAGAGCCACCAAACTTGACATGTAGACTCCTATTGTCTGTACGCAGACCAAGTTTGTTTCAAATTTTTGCCACGCCCACCACCGCCCCCACAATAAAAAATGTTGAATAGCACCCACATTTTTATACACTTGAAAAGTGTATTATAATTTTGCCCAGAAGTTTGCAACGCATAGAAGGAATCATCTCCGACCACATAAAGTATATATATTCTTGATCAGCATGACGAGCTGAGTCGATTAAGCTTTGTCCGTCCGTCTGTCCGTCTGTCCGTCCGTCCGTCTGTCCGTCTGTCTGTTTCTACGCGAACTAGTCCCTCAGTTTTGGAGCTATCGATCTGAAACTTTGCACAGAGTCTTCTTTTTACTGCACGCTGCTAATATGTCGGAACCGACCGGATCGGATGACTACTTCTTGTAGCTGCCATACAAATGTTCGTTCGGAAAATGGTTTTTAGTAAGAAAAACTGTTTTGTTCTCAATATTACTGCTCTCAAACACGGTCATGGGTAATATATAATGTTTTTAAGCTGATCTGCGAAATTTGGTCGAAGTCGCTAACCCTTGACACAAGCTATTTCAAGTGTATGAAAACTTCGGTACAGACGAAGTTAGCTTTGCCTTTCTCGTTATACACTTCAAAAGAGTATTATAATTTTGCCCAGAAGTTTGTAACGCATAGAAGGAATCATCTCCGACCACATAAAGTATATATATTCTTGATCAGCATGACGAGCTGAGTCGATTAAGCTTTGTCCGTCCGTCTGTCCGTCCGTCCGTCTGTCTGTTTCTACGCGAACTAGTTCCTCAGTTTTCGAGCTATCGAGCTGAAACTTTGCACAGAGTCTTCTTTTTACTGCACACAGTTAATATGTCGGAACCGACCGGATCGGATGACTGCTTCTTGTAGCTGCCATACAAATGTTCGTTCGAAAAATGGGTTTTAGTGAGAAAAACTGGTTTGTTCTCAATATGATCGCTCTCAAACACGGTCATGGGTAATATGTCATGTTTTTAATCTGATTTGCGAAGTTTGGTCGAAGTCGCTAACCGTTGTTACAAGCTATTTCAAGTGTATCAAAACTTCGGTACAGACGAAGTTTGCTTTGCCTTTCTCGTTTAAGATATTTAAGATATTATAGCAAATTCATAACTTAAATGTATATTAGCAATAACTAAAATTTACATCAAGATCGGATAATAAAAAGCGAAGTTACAAAAATGTTGCATACTTTTTGGATGTTCACCCTCAGGAACGCAGGACCGCTGTTTAACATTTCTTTTCATGTGTAACGGGTATTTCGAAGTCGTTTACAGCCGACTTTAACTTACGCTCTCGTTTATTGAGGGTTCGTATAGCAAAAACGAAAACTACGAAATATCCTTAAAACCAAGGATCTAAGACGAATTCCAATTCCGCGCAAATCATCCTCAAATTTTAATGATATTTAACAGGGATGCAATCCGCTTGAAGGATTGGTTCGCATCAGTGGTTCACATAGATTTTGAACCGCCGGTTCGGTTCGTTGCATGGTTTTTGGAGCTTACTGAACCGCGGTTATGTTTCGGTTCTGCTTGATCTCTCATTTTCTCTTCATATAATAAACTAAATAAATATATTTTTGATACAAGTGTTCCGATTATTAATTTACATAAAATTAGGTTCTCCATTTTGATTTTAAAAAGTTATGAACAAAATTCTAACTTAATGACCTATAGTCCGCTAAATAGTTCTACGATTAATAATCAAAAAGGTCACTAAAACAGTCTAATTTCAGTTTAAATGCACTCAAAATTGTCTTTGATAACACTGTGCAACAGTCAAAAAAAACTACCAAGCTACACTATGCGGAATCGCATACACTATCGAACCGAACTGAGTAAATCGCTATCAGCGAGATTGGCAAGACTTTTTTTTATGGAACCTCAAAGTTTTTGAAATTGGGTGTGCCAACCAAAAAAAGGTGTCATTAGTTGTGGGCGAACAGCTCATTCAGTTTTAGTGATAGCTGCAAACTATCTTCGGCAAAGTTGTAGCTGAAATAAATTTTTGTTGCTGCGTAAGGGTTAAAACATTAAGAAAAAAATCGTCCGCACACAACCTTCCGCGTCAACAAGCAAACATGCACTGAAGCTAAGGGCCGAAAACGAGCTAGCGTCGGCAGCCGACGAGACTAACTTATACTTATTGTATCATGGGCCGAAGATAGACCTGACAGAAAGAAGAAAAAATATGTGTTTCTCTCCTCTCACAACCAAAGAGAGGCAGAGAGCGAAGTTAAAGGTTGCTTAGCGACCTCTATTCAATGTGATCGCGCAAGAGCGGTTGTTTTTTGACACAGGCAAACGGGGGACCGATTTTTGCGACCTCTGATTTAAATTCTATACTGGAGCCAATATTCACACTCATTTTATATTTCAAGCCAATCTTAATTAGAGATAAAAAGTAATGAAAGGTAAACGTTTGAATACTAAGTAAGTCGACACCCAACGGATAACACAATCAAGATTTGGCATATTTAAGCAAATTTAATCAACTATTGCTTTTCCACATATTTTCGTTATATTTTAAGCAAATTGTTGAGATTTTTCTCACTGTTCTCAAGTAACACAATACCTCACTGGGCTGAAAATAACCAAACTTTGGTTCGGTCCAGTTTTTTTTACCCACAAATCGCGTCAAACTACAGGGGAATCTCTTTTCAAAATGCAAAAACAAAGGTTTTCCGAGCGATTCTGCTGAAGAGACTAAACTCTTGGATAAGCGAGGGTGATCTTCTGTCAGAGTTTCAGGCATTACATTTCAAGTGGCAGAAAGCTGTACGCGTTCTATGTAGATTTCAGAGCTGCATTCTACTGCAAAGACAGAAGATCCCTTTTATTGAAGTTGTACAACTTTGGCATGTCTTAAAAAATCATCAAAATCTTGGAGAGCCTCTATAAAAACAACCAACAAGCAGAATTTGATGGCACTAGCTTCTCACATTGGTTTGCTTGGTTAAGGAATTTCGTTAGATGGGTATGCTATGAAGGCCTTATTGTATGCTGATGATATAGTTGTTGTTGTTGTAACGGCTTTGGAAGAGAGTAATGTAGGCATTTGTTGAGGGTAAAGAGAGAAAGTTGAGTAGAGAAGTTTGAAAAGAAAAAGGGGGAAATTATGGTAGTGCAAGGTATACCAAAAAAGGCAGGCGCACTTGCTCACTCGCTCAAAAGAAAAAGAAAATTTAACATAAAAGCGCACTTTGAAACGCCTCTCTTTGCTCTTCGCTGACTAATATCTGAGTGAAATGTTGACGACGCAGCAAAGTGCGCTTCTATGTTAAACAAGCGAGTACAGAAATCATGGTACAACTAATAAGGTATCTCGGCTCGGGCCACATAATTCTACCCTGTTTTCATTAAAAATGGAAAAAAGGGGATCATGAAGTTGTGCAAATGTATGTAACAGCCAGAAGGAAGCACCTCCGATCCCATAAAGTATATATATTCTTGATCAGCATCAATAGCCGAGTCGATTTAGCCATGTCCGTCTGTATGTCTGTCCGTCTGTCTGTCTGTATGAACGCGTCGATCTCAGAGACTGTAACAGATAGAGCCACAAATTTTTGCATGTATGTAGGTGTATACTGTACCCAGATCAAGTTTGGTCCGGATTTGCAAATTCGTCCTCCTCCTTCTTCTAACCGCGAAATACTGTCAGAGCTACAATTTTTAAGCTTGAACCTAGTGACTTAATATATATTCAGTAAGGCCCAATAGCTGTATATTCTGTATACCACTATAAGATCTGAGCAATAACACCGAAGATATGCAAGTGCGCCTTTAATAATATTTTTTGTGCCTAAGAAATGGTAATAAAAATGTGCAAAAATAACATTCTGAACCCATTCAAATCGGGTAAGCGGTTCTTAAGATAAACGGGTTTTTTGATTTATCTTTCCGCCCTCATAACTCTACTCCAATAGCGATTAGAAGACTTATAATTTAGGAGAGTGAGTTTCTCATTGATAGCAACAACATATTAAATTTTGGTGCTGATCGAAGTGGGTGCAGTTTTTGTATGCTTATTCTGCTATGCCCTTTTAATTGGCTGATTTTTTGTTAATATTTTTTTTAAATAGGTAATTGATGTTAAGATTTAATGTACACCATGTTTTTCAAATATTTTTTTTTTATTAATAGAAAACATTTTTTTTAAGAAATCTTCATGTAAAGTTGATAATTGTGCAAAAACTTAAATACCACAAAAATTATGGAGATGAAGTTATTAAATGAACATAAATGAATTTATTAATATCAAATAGAGTCGCTTCTTTGTTGTGCAACCAATTGCAAGCGGCGGGGCATCGAGTTTACCAAGTTATTTAAAGTGTTTACGTCAATAGTTGCCCATTTCTCGACAATGGTTCCTTCAAGGACTCAAATTGCCTTCCACCCTCATAAGCCTTTGTTGAAAGGATGTCCCAAGATCCTAAATTGGATTTAAGTCCGTACTTATAGCTGGCCACTGTAATAAGGGAATACTATTGGAACAGAAAAACGACATCGTATGCCTTGCAACGCGTATAGGAGCGTTATCCTGTTGAAATGTCCAGTCGTCGCCATGGAACTCCTCCGCAAATGGTATAAGTTCTCCTTCAAGGAGATCCGTATACATTTCCGCATTGATCCGTCCCGGCACATAGCAAATGGGAGACTTTCCAGCAGAGCTAAATGCCGCCCATATCATCAGAGAGCCACCACCATGGTTCCGCCTATAGCTCGTTTTCCTGGGATGACTTGGGTCCCGCCAGTACTTTTGATTTCCATCTAGCCCGTCGAGTTTAAACTTCTTGTCATCACTGAAAATCACCTTTGTGAACTCGTTGTACCAATACTTATATTTTTCATAGAAGGCAAGCCGGGCCCTCTAATGCCGGGGTAACAGTCAACTTCTGCCTACTTATTGGCAACTTCAATTCAGCCTTTATTTGAGCGCAACTCATATTTTTAGCCGTTGCTAGCGCCTTTATGTGCCGTTTAGTGCGCGCATCAACTTTTGGTTCTGTTGTTTCGGGCATATTTCTGAGGATTGTTCAAATAATTCGCGGTAGTATTTCTATGTCGACTTAATCTTTTGGCAATTTCTGATATTTTAATGCCACATTCAGCCAAAGTTTTAATTGGTTTTTTTTTCTTTTTCATTTAACTCGGCTGCGAGAGGCATTTTTAACCAAAAATAGTCAAAATTTATAAAAAAAAAAACTGTAAAACTTGTAACAATACTTATTATAGTCAATTAGTTAGCAATATTTAAATGCACTCAATCAATTTTTGCAGCGAGATAATTAATGTGTGACACTTAAAATGGAAATGAAGAGTTTTGCACAAATATCAACTTTCTATTAAAGTCATGACTTTGTCTCTTTTAAAATCCTAACAGGACTATAGATTAAAAGCAGAAAGGAACCTAGGCATGGAAAAACATCACAAAGCATAAGAGATAAAACATGTATACTTAAAACATTTATGCCGTTATTAGAACAACTGTAATAAGCAAAAAAAATTTTGCACAAATATCAATTTTACTGAGGTATATCTATAAACTAGCAAATAACCCGACGCGCTTCGCTGCGCCTTTACCAGTATTCTCTTTGCTGATGGGTTTTCCCTCCACCTTCCACCCCCATACCTCCCCAGTTCCCACTCACTTTCCGCCACCATTCCGCCCACATTCCTCCCACTTCCCTCCCACTTCCCTACCACTTCCCTCCCACTTCCCTCCCACTTCCCTACCACTTCCCTCCCACTTCCCACCCACATCCCTCCCACTTCCGGCCCACAACCCATCCACATCCCTCCCACTTCCTGCCCACATCCCATCCACTTTCCACCTACAGTCCACTCACATCCCACCCACTTTACACCCAATTTCCCCTACTTCCCACTCACTTTCCACCAACTATCCACCAGCTTTCCGCCCACATCCCACCTGCATCCCATCTACTTCCCGCCTACATCCCACACACTTCGCATCTGCATACCACCCACACACCACCCACATTCCTTTCCATTATTTCGTATTCCATCCCTACAAACCGAGTTTCAAGTCAATCGGATGAAAAATAGTTGTTTTTATGCAGAATTTTCCGGGAATTTTCCGACCGTCAGGTCGAATTTTCCAACTTCGAAAAATCACATTTCGAAATATTTCGGATTCTATCCCTACAAACCGAGTTCCAAGCCAATCGAATGAAAAGTAGCTATTTTGCATGTAGAATTTTCCGGGCATTTTCACGCCTTGGCGGATTTTCCGACATGGCAAAATCACATTTCAAATTATTACGAATTCTGTCCTTGCAAACCGAGTTTCAAGCCAATCGGGTGAAAAATAGTTTTTTTCATGCAGAATTTTCCGACCGTTGGGTCAAATTTCCAACATCAGAAAATAACATTTCAATTTACTTTGTATTCGGTCCTTACAAACCGAGTTTCAAGCCAATCGGATGAAAAATAGCTATTTTGCATGTAGAATTTTCCGCGCATTTTCACGCCAACGCGGATTTTCCGACATATCACATTTCAAATTATTTGGAATTCTGTCCCTACAAACCGAGTTTCAAGCCAATCGGGTGAAAAATTATTTTTTAATGCAGAATTTTCCGGGAGTTTTCCGACCGTTGGGTCAAATTTTCCAACTTCGGAAAATCACATTTTAAACTATTTCGTATTCTATCCTTACAAACCGAGTTTCAAGCCAATCGGATGAAAAATAATTTTTTTCAAGCAGAATTTTCCGGCCATTTTCCTCGTGGGCAGATTTTCCAAAATCGGAAAATCACATTTCAAACTATTTCGTATTCTGTCCTTACAAACCGAGTTTCAAGCCAATCGGATGAAAAATAGTTTTGTTCATGCAGAAATTTTCCGGGAGTTTTCCGACCGTTGGGTCAAATTTTCCAACATCGGAAAATCTCACTTCAAACTATTTCATATTTTATCCTTACAAACCGAGTTTGAAGCCAATCGGATGAAAAATAGTTTTTTTCATTCAGAATTTTCCGACCATTTTCCTCGTGTGCGGATTTTCCAAAATCGGGAAAACACGTGTCGAATTTTTTCGCGTACTATGCTTACAAACCAAGTTTCAAGTCAATTGCATGAAAAATAACATTTTTCCCATACAAACTTTTCCGACGCTTTTCCGACTTTTCCGGGTGGAATTTTCCAAAACCCCGTCTTAGTACGCACTTTCACCACTAACCACCGAAACTCCTGTCCAAATTTCAGCTTTCTATCTCTTACCGTTTGGGCTGTGCGATGATTGCCAATCAGTCAGTCAGTCAGTCAGGACACTCTCTTTTATATTTATAGAGATTTGTACGCCCGACTGATATGGTGACATATTATCAACGCCCAGCCTAAACGGCTTATCCTACAGGTTTGAGATTTGGCATAGACCTTCGTTTAGTTATGCAGGCGCGCACTAAGAAAAATTTTTTTGAAAATGCCACCCGGAAAAGTCGGAAAAGCGTCGGAAAAGTTTGTATGGGAAAAATGTCATTTTTCATCCGATTGACTTGAAACTTGGTTTGTAAGCATAGGACGCGAAATGATTCGACACTTGTTTTCCCGATTTCGGAAAATCCGACCACGAGGAAAATGGCCGGAAAATTCTGCATGCAAAAAACTATTTTTCATCCGATTGGCTTGCAACTCGGTTTGTAAGGACAGAATACGAAATAGTTTTAAAAGTGATTTTCTGATGTTGGAAAATATTACCCAACGGTCGGAAAATTTCCGGAAAAGTCTGCATGAAATAAAATATTTTTCATCCGATTGGCTTGAATCTCGGTTTGTAAGGGAAGAGAATACGAATTTATTTGAAATGTGATTTTTCAATGTCGGAAATGATGTGGGTGGTTAATTGTTTTGGAAGTGGGTGGGATGTGGGCGGGAAGTGGGTGGTATGTGGGTGGCAAGTGGGTGGAATGTGGCTGGTAAATGGATTGGAAGTGCGTGGAATATGGGCGGGAAGTGGGTGGTATGTGGGTGGTATGTGGGTGGGATGTGGGTGGTATGTGGGTGGGATATGGGCGGGATGTGGGCGGGAAGTGGGTGGTATGTGGGTGTGATTTGAATGGGATTTGGGTGGGATGTAGGTGGAAAGTTGGTGGTATGTGGGTGGCAAGTTGGTGGAAAGTTGTGGAAAGTTGGTGGGAATTGGATGAAGAGTGTGTGGGAATGTGTGCAATGGTTTTGTACTGTTGAAGGCGCAGCGAAGCGCGACGGGTTATTGCTAGTATTTAATATATTGCTTGCTCTTTTTTATTCTTTTTGTTGTTGCTTAAATGCACATTTGGGGGTGGGTTTTTAGAGTGAATTGATATCGTTTTTGGTTTGATGTTGATGCGTTGCAAAAAAAATATTTATTCGTACTTAGTACAGAGTGCAGTACCATATTGTTGTGTTCTTGGAAATATCATGCTTACATACTTATGCACTGCGTGCACTTGTCATTTTGTTGTTTTTATACCCTTGCAAAGGATATTATAATTTTGCCCAGAAGTTTGCAACGCATAGAAGGAATCATCTCCGACCACATAAACTATATATATTCTTGATCAGGGTGACGAGCTGAGTCGATTGAGCTTTGTCCGTCCGTCTGTCTGTCCGTCTGTCTGTTTCTACGCAAACTAGTCTCTCAGTTTTAAAGCTATCGAGCTGAAACTTTGCACAGAGTCTTCTTTTTACTGCACACTGCTAAAATGTCGGAACCGACCGGATCGGATGACTATCTATATTTATAAAAGAGTTCAACCTGACTGACTGGTGACCGTCGCACAGCCTAAACCAAAAAAGACAGAAAGATGAGATTTTCACAGTAGTTTTATCTTATGCTGAAAGTGAGTACTAAGAACGGATTTTGGAAAATTCTGCGGGGAAATGTGGAAAATTCGCGAAAAACTGTTATATGAAACTTTTTTGTTTTTCATCCTATCAAGTTCAAACTTATTTTCAAAGATCTATATGAAAATTCAACATCAACTGCCCCGTGGGTGGAAAGTGGGTGGTCAAGGTTGTATGGGCGAAACTTTAGTTGCCAGCGATTTGCGCCAAACTCACTTTCAAAATTACTCATAACAAAACATACAAAAAGTGTCTTTAAAATTTTGGAAAATCTATCCATGAAGTCGGAAAATTCATTGAAAACTTTTGTATGAAACTTTTTTGTTTATTATCCGATCAGATTCAAACTCATTTCGAAAGATCTTTATGGAAATTCAACAATAACTGTTCCAATTTTCCGGAAAATCCCACCCGGAAAAGTCGGAAAAGTGTCGGAAAATTCTGTATGGTAAAAATTTATTTTTCATTCGATTGACTTGAAACTTGGTTTGCAAGCATAGTACACAAATATTCGACACGTGTTTTCCCAATTTTGGAAAACTCCCCCACGTGGAAAATGGCCGGAAAATTCTGCATGGAAAACAACTATTTTTCATCCGATTGGCTTGAAATTCGGTTTGTTAGGATAGAATACGAAATAGTTTGAAATGTGATTTTCCGAAGTTGGAAAATTCGACCTGACGGTCGGAAAATTGCCGGAAAATTCTGCATGAACAAAACTATTTATCATCCGATTGGATTGAAACTTGGTTTGAAAGGACAGAATACGAAATAATTAAAAATGTGATTTTCAATGTCGGAAAATCCGCCCCAGGCGTGAAAATGCCCGGAAAATTCTACATGCAACTTGAAACTCGATTTGTAAGGTAAAAATGAAAATTCATTAGTGTTTTCATTTTCCGATGTTGGAAATAACGCCGGGATGTGGGTGGGATGTAGGAGGGATATGGATGGGATGTGGGCTGGAAGTGGTTGGGATGTGGATGGGATGTGGGCGGGATGTAGGTGGGATGTGGAAGGGATGCGGATGGGATGTGGGCGGGATGTGGGTGGGATGTGGGCGGGAAGAGGGAGGGATGTGGGAGGGATGTGGGTGGGATGTGGGTGGGATGTGGGAGGGATGCGGATGGGATGTGGGCGGGAAGTGGGTGGGATGTGGGCGGGAAGAGGGAGGGATGTGGGTGGGAACGGGGGGAATTGGGTGAAGAGTGGGTGGGAGAGATGGGGGTGGGAGTTGAGGGAAAACCCATCAGCAAAGTTCGATTTCTGGTTTCTGCGTTGTATTATTATATCTAATATTGTTTGGTTCTATACTGTTGAAAGCGCAGCGAAGCGCGTCAGGTTAATTGCTAGTATCTTATAGCTGCCATAGGAACTATCGGTCGAAAAGTGGGTCTTTGTGAGAAAAATTTTTTTGTTTTTAATGTTAACGTCTCCCACTTCAGCGATTATTAATATTATACGCTTTTACACAGATTTGGAAGTTTTGGTCAAAATCGGATGACTATATCTTATAGCTGCCATAGGAACTATCGGTCGAAAAGTGGGTTTTAATTAGAAAAATTTTTTTGTTTACAATGTTAACGTGTCTCACTTCAGCGATTATCAATATTATACGCTTTTATATAGATTTGTAAGTATTGGTCAAAATCGGATGACTATATCTTATAGCTGTCATAGGAACTATCGGTCGAAAAGTGAGTTTTAATAAGAAAAACTTTTTTGTTTTCAATGTTAACGTGTCTCACTTCAGCAATTATTAATATTATGCGCTTTTACAAAGATTTAGAAGTTTTGGTCAAAATCGGATGACTATATCTTATAGCTGTCATAGGAACAATCGGTCGAAAAGTGGGTTTTATTTCGAAAAATTGTTTGTTTTAATGCTGGCGTTCTTCAATTCTGATGTAATAAAACATTTGCAAGGGTATAAAAACTTCGGCAAAGACGAAGTTAGTTTGGCCTTCTCGTTATTGTTGTTTCATCGCAACGGAAAATCTGTACATACTTCCGTATGTACACACATTTTTTAATGCACACACATTATCCCTCCTTATGCGGTGCGGTATCTTGTGACGAGCTTCGCAGGATTAGGATGACGGTTTGTGGACCCTTTAAAAAAAAGTTCCGTTTTTTTTTTAAACACACCGGTTCGGTTTGGTTTAGGGTCAGTTTGATTTTTTTCTATCTAAAAGTTTTAGTCTAAAACCATCTTGCATAAAAGTATACGTTTTTATTATTCAACTTTTTCATTTCAGAATTTAGAAAACATATCTTCGAGCTGTGGAAGAAGTAGCCAAATGACTGCCCAATCGGTCAACCCAATTAAAGCAACTCCTCCCATGTGGCGATGCTCGAAAGTGATGCAATTACAGCGTGAGGTGCATCCCACAATTTTGAGTTCTCTGGAGGGGATTGTAGACCAAATGGTTTGGTTTAGAGAGAGTTGGACCGAAGAGGTACTTCGACAGTTGCGCCAAGGCTTAATAAAATGCTATGCCATAGCTTTTGAGAACAGGAACACCGTTGTAAATGCCACTATAACTCCGCATACATTACACTTCGTCAAGAAGCTGGGATCTACTTTTGGAATTGGTATCGAAAATGTGCCAGGTTCCGTCACATCATCCATATCGAACTCCGCCGCTTCCGAGTCTCTTGCACGCCGGGCTCAAGTTACTTTTCAAGACCCGGTGTTTCAGAAAATGAAAGAGCAGTTTACAAGTGATTTTGATTTTTCCAAGCCAGGCGCCATGAAATTGCACAATCTGATTTCAAAACTAAAAACCTGGATAAAGGTGTTGGAAACTAAAGTTAAGAAACTACCAACATCGTTCTTAATAGAAGACAAATGCAGGTTTCTATCGAACTTCAGTCAAAAAACGGCTGAAGTTGAGCTTCCTGGGGAGTTGCTAATTCCTTCTTCGTCGCATTATTATGTTCGTATTGCTCGATTTATGCCACGAGTTGAAATTGTTCAGAAAAATAATACTGCTGCACGAAGGCTTTACATTAGAGGCACAAATGGCAAAATATATCCATATTTAGTTGTTCTCGACTCTGGACTTGGAGATGCCCGTCGCGAAGAACGGGTTCTTCAATTAAAACGCATGCTGAACTATTACCTGGAGAAGCAAAAGGAAACAAGTCGTCGATTCTTAAATATAACTGTTCCCCGAGTGGTGCCAATTTCCCCACAAATGCGATTGGCAGAGGACAATCCAAACAGCGTATCCTTGCTCAAAATATTTAAAAAGTGTTGTCACAAAAATAAGATTGACTATGACATGCCAATTGTCAAATATTATGAACGCCTTTCGGAAGCTCAAGCGAGAGGAACACAGACATCACATACAATTTTACGAGAAATATTCTCTGAAGTTCAATGGACTATGGTCCCAAAAACACTCTTGAAAAATTGGGCTTTAAAGACATTCGCTGCAGCTACGGACTTTTGGCAATTTAGAAAAATGGTAAGCCAATTTGAACACATCTTCGGCATGCCGAAGTACATGCTAAGTACTCGAATTTTTCATCAGTTTCCACTGGGAGTTTCTCTGCTACTTCTGTCTTAAGTCTAATATAATCCTCCAGATTCACATACCTTATATCTGTTCACATAGGTTCGGTAAGGTCTTAATGATCGAAGTCACAGCCCAACAGTGTTTTTGGTGCAGGTCTATTTTTATCTGATTATGTTAATATTGATTGCACTGAACAAAACTGTATCGTTGGTTTTGTCCTATCAGCTCTTGTTACCAAGATATCGGGGAAAAACGAAACAGTTGTTTTTTTGGCGCTCTAGGATTTATGGAGGCCACACTAGACACAAATAAGTAAGTTTATGAGCTATTTGCGATAAAGTACATATCAATCCATTTTTAAAAAATCAAAGGCGCTACATAAGTACAGCGGAAAGAGTCTAAATTGACCTCTAAAGACAGACCTTTTTCGATTTATACCACTTTTATCAAAACAAATCATCCCGTTCAGGCCAGCGCGGTTCTTGGATTAATATATTCGCCACCTGAGCATATAGTCCAACATATATTCTAATTTTGTGATTTTTATGGCATTTTAATTAGTTTATTTGGCAAAGTTATAGCCTGTTAAAGACAAAAATACATATTTGAATTTATGGGAGGAAAACTAGATTGTTAGTAAAAAAATTTATAGGAGCTGTGAAAAAGCTACTTGTTTCAAAATAGATTTTATCATCTACATGTAAACAATCAACACTTTATGCCTAATCAATAGAGATCGGATATATATGCTTTAGCATATTTGGCATATTTAGAATACAAAGAATATGAGTATATGTAAAAGCATATGAGTATATTCTTTTATTTTCTTAAAACTGAAATTTTTTCTATACTAAGATTGTAAGTGCCGTAGCGCAGCTACGAAACAATTTGTTGTTTTTGCAAAGTCTGATCAATGTAGAGCTAAATTAAAGAAAATTTAAGAAAGTAACTGTTCATACGCCAAAAATATACGCCTGTGAAAAGAGA
>JAEIFU010002079.1:0-51302 GCA_018904235.1 Lordiphosa stackelbergi
ATGCAAACCACTCGGAAATAAGGACTGGTTCGGTTCAGTGGTTCACCCATTTTTTGAACCGCCGGTTCGGTTCATTGCATGGTTTTTGGGGCTTACTGAACCGCGGTTATGGTTCGGTTCGGTTCGCCTTTATTCATTTGATTAACTATAAAAACATATTTTTGATACAAGTATTCAGATTATGCCGTGGCCGTCTGTGGCTCAGCGGTTAGTGTGCTGGACTGCTGGGCGGGAGGTCGTGGGTTCGATCTAATAATAAAAGTTTTTTTCTTTCTTTAGAAAAATAGCTTTTACACATACGGTCACCTTCACCAGCTATTGGCGCCAGCTGTGAAGTAATCTAGCCATGAAAAAGCAAATTCTCAAAACTTTGCCGTTCGGATTCGGCGTTAAACTGTAGGTCCCTTTCTCTTGTGCGAAAAATTTAAGGCACACACGCCAAGAGATTGTGAGAAGCTTGGCTTGGCCCCGTTGGAGGAGCTGTATAGCCAATTTTACATTACATTCAGATTATTCATTACCAATGGCTTAGCTTTTCGGTTAATCGGGTATGTTCAAAAGTTCGACGGCAATTTCCGTGTAAACTTTCTCATTTCGTTTTGAAATCCTACAACTTTACATATCAAGTGACGTTGCTGTGGAGTTTTTGTGAGTTGTTTAGAAACTTTGACGGTTTGAAATCGACTACTGAAAGCCAAGCGGATTAAAATCGTCAAATACGGACGTGTTCAAAAAATTTCTAAAGATTTTCGTACAAACAAATTGATTTGGAACTGAACTAGAAGGACTTTATATGTGAAATGATAGGAATAAGGTCGGCTACTATATCATAGGTCGGTAAAACGGTTCGCATAAATCTACTTGGCCTTGTGCAGTCGGTTTTAAATCGCTCAACTTTTGTCATCTAATCTAGTAGCCGGGCATATTTGTGGCATAACAATCGATATTTTACTTTTTTTATTAAATTGAATGAATGTTTTCAATAACATTATGAATTTTGTTGTATATTAATATTAAATGAGATTTAGTTACATTTTTCCTTCTTCTGATAGCAGGCTTGATTCCTGGAATCTAAGAAATCGAATTCAAAAATAATCGGAGGTCTTTTTTTCCAAAGAGTTGACAATTACTGAGCTATGTCGTCCCTTTTTTCAACCTTAATTTTGCCTGCCTGCCAGCCATAGAAATACTCTTACTCATTTTCTATTTCAAGCCAATCTCAATTAAAGATAAAAAGTTAACATTTGAGTATTAGTAAGTTGTCCCCCAACGGATAATACAATCAAGACTTGGCTTATTACAATTTTGGGTCCTTAGCAAATTTAATAAGGTTGATCTTCTTAGCTTTTTACAACAACTCTGCTTTTCCAAGTATTTTCGTAATATTATAAAGCTCATTGGTGATTTTGCCCACTATTCGCCAAAACTCAAGAGCTAAAGTGAACCGAACCGAACCATTTTATTTTTCGGTTTTTGGTTCGGTTCAACATTTTTGAATCAACACCGGTTCGGTTTACGGTTCGGTTCACGAGCGCAAAAGGCGGTTCGGTTCGGTTTAAAACCGGTTCGGTTCAGAACCGGTTTGTTCATTCTCTAACTCAGTAAAGATTTTGTCATTTCTCTCTGAACCTCGGAAAAGATTTTGTGATTTTCTTTTTAGCAAAATGGCGGCCATTGAAAAATAAAATATCGATTTTGATAACTGGAGAAATCAATGATAAATTTAAGTTTGAGTTTAAAGTTTGAAGTAATTTGAATGACTTCTCTTAGCGAAGACATTGTTCGACCAAGAAAGGCTATATCTTCTAAAGTATTTCGAATTTCAAAAATCCTTTTGAGGCGATATTCTCAAATATTCAAGAAAAAAATAAATTGGAAAAGAAAAATATGTTTGCACATGGAGAATCCCCCTTAAGAAATTGCTGCAAGAGTCATGGATTCTATAGATTTTTAGATCATACTGTAACCAATAGCAATGTGGAATTGGAAAGCAAAATGTAATATGATAATATCAAATAAGCAAAGAGGATTTGCTTTGGGTCACTGCGAGCGAAGCGAGCGCTGACTAAGTTAAGCAACTTTGTTGTTGCTTTTCAGTTTGCGAGAGACATATATATGAGGTTGTGGTGGCAGGTCTGCACTCACCAACAACAAAACCTTAGTTAGGAAAGAAAGAGAGTATGTAGGCTTATGGCTCTAGTCGGTTGTATACGCACAAACACAAATGCGTGGCTTGCGGAATGGGCATGGGCACCCCTGGTGCGAGCCAACCAAGTCGTGATATTGGAACTATCAAAGTGATAGTTCACAGGTTCTTTGTGGTTTGTACTAGAATTTCCAAAATTTTATGGAGAATTGGGTCGAAAGCCAAATCAAACCTTTGCCATCTAGAAGAGTTGCCTTCCATTTTTCTAGCCATTAGATTTTGTTGCTTCTAAGAGAGTTTCTCTTGGACTATTAATCGACATTTGCTACTTTTACTTACAATTTTGTACAATTTTAATCGCTCGATAATTGCCATTTGGTTGTGTCCAGCAGATTTTCCCCCCCCGCCGCCGCCTCCGAGTGTTGTGTGTGTGTGTGATGACATTGAACTAACTTTCCCTTCACTTTCTCTCTCTTTGCAGAACCGAAAAAACAACAACAACCACAACGGCAGCAGCACCGGCACCACCGAATTGGCGCGTGAGAACCTCTTCCAGCCAAACATGGACGATGCCAAGCCAATGAACAACAGCAACAACTCCTCCTCCTCCGCCCCCACAGCCGTACGCACCATTTGCTCCATTGAGAATCAACCGCAGCTGGTGACGCGTCACAATTCCTCATTGCCAAATAACAACTCTGTCTCCTCCGTCACGGCCAACAACAGCAATAATACCCGCAAACGTCATCTGTCCAATAGCAATCTGGTCAACGATCTGGAGATACTCGATCGTGAACTGAGCGCCATTAATGCACCCATGCCTCTCATCGATCCGGAAATCACACAGGGAGCGGAGCAGCTAGAGAAGGCCTCGCTGTCCGCCTCGCGTAAGCGACTGCGCAGCACCAGCGAGGATGAGAGCGATCGCCTGGTGCGCGAAGCCCTGTCACAGTTTTATATACCGCCGCAGCGTCTCATCTCGGCCATAGAAGACTGTCCGCTGGATGTGGTGGGTCTGGGTGTGGGCATGGTGGGCGCTGGCGCCGACAGTCCCAGCAGTAAACGTGCCAAGCTGAATGGCATGAACGGCAGCAGCAGCAGCAGCAGCAATGGCAGCGATCTGGAGTTGGTCAATTTTGATATGAATCAAAATCAAAAGGATTTTGAGGTGATTATGGATGCGCTACGTTTGGGTACACCCAGTCCGCCAAGCAGTGCCAGTGATTCGTGCGGCCAGGCGGCCATGATGAGCGAATCGGCGAGTGTGTTTCATAATTTGGTTGTAACCTCGCTGGAGACATGAAAGTATCAGTAAAAGCAGAATGTGTGTGGAGAGCAAAGAGATTAGATTTTAAGTTAAGTTTTAAGTTAAGATTAGGAGGAGAAGACAGAGAAGGAGAGCGGTTTAAAGTATGACAAGACAAAAAAAAAAAAAAATAACGAAAATCAAAGAATTTGTAGTCAAAAAAAAAAAAAAAAAAAAACACACAACAAAAGTTAAACAAAATCAAGTGAGAGAACAGGTTAATTACTTATACAAACAAAAAAGGCAGCAGCAAATCAGCAGCATTTACTGTATCAGCGTTTAAACTAGGCTCTATTTTGCACAGAAAGCATGAGTAAGAAAGCTTTTTAAGCCTTAACTCATAACCTTTGCTTAAGGAATCATGAATTTTTACTCTTTTTTGCTGTTTAGCAAGTTAAAAAAGGCTGCAGCAACTCAGCAGCATTAAAAAGAGAGCTTTTTAAGCCTCAATTTACACTCTTTGATAAAGGAATCATGAATTTTCACTACTTTTGCTGTTTAGCTTGCAAAAAAAAGGCCGCAGCAACTCAGCAGCATTAAAAAGAGAGCTTTTTAAGCCTCAACTCACACTCTTTAATAAAGAAATCGTGAATTTTCACTCTTTTTTGCTGTTTAGAAGTAAAAAAAGGCCGCAGCAACTCAGCAGCATTAAAAAGAGAGCTTTTAAGCCTCAACTCACACCCTTTAATAAAGGAATCGTGAATTTTCACTCTCTATTGCTGTTTAGGAAGTAAAAAAAAGGCCGCAGCAACTCAGCAGCATTAAAAAGAGAGCTTTTTAAGCCTCAACTCACACCCTTTAATAAAGAAATCGTGAATTTTCACTCTTTTTTGCTGTTTAGGAAGTAAAAAAAGGCCGCAGCAACTCAGCAGCATTAAAAAGAGAGCTTTTTAAGCCTCAATTCACACCCTTTAATAAAGGAATCGTGAATTTTCACTGTTTTTTGCTGTTCAGGAAGTAAAAAAAGGCCGCAGCAACTCAGCAGCATTAAAAGAGAGCTTTTTAAGCCTCAACTCACACCTTTTAATAAAGAAATCATGAATTTTCACTCTTTTTGCTGTTTAGGAAGTAAAAAAAGGCCGCAGCAACTCAGCAGCATTAAAAAGAGAGCTTTTTAAGCCTCAACTCACACCCTTTAGTAAAGGAATCGTGAATTTTCACTCATTGCTGCTTTTAGGAATATTAAAAAAAGGCCGCAGCAACTCAGCAGCATTAAAAAGAGAGCTTTTTAAGCCTCAACTCACACCCTTTAATAAAGGAATCGTGAATTTTCACTCTCTATTGCTGTTTAGGAAGTAAAAAAAGGCCGCAGCAACTCAGCAGCATTAAAAAGAGAGCTTTTTAAGCCTCAACTCACACCCTTTAATAAAGGAATCGTGAATTTTCACTCTCTATTGCTGTTTAGCAAGTAAAAAAGGCCGCAGCAACTCAGCAGCATTAAAAAGAGAGCTTTTTAAGCCTCAACTCACACCCTTTAATAAAGGAATCGTGAATTTTCACTCTCTATTGCTGTTTAGGAAGTAAAAAAGGCCGCAGCAACTCAGCAGCATTAAAAAAGAGAGCTTTTTAAGCTTCAACTCACACCCTTTAATAAAGGAATCGGAATTTTCACTCTTTTTGCTGTTTAGCGAAAAAAAAGGCCGCAGCAACTCAGCAGCATTAAAAAGAGAAAGCTTTTTAAGCCTCAACTCACACCCTTTTAATAAAGGAATCGTGAATTTTCACTCTCTATTGCTGTTTAGGAAGTAAAAAACAGCAGCAACTCAGCAGCATTAAAAGAGCTTTTTAAGCCTCAACTCACACCCTTTAATAAAGGAATCGTGAATTTTCACTCTCTACTTGCTGTTAGAAGTAAAAAAACGCCGCAGCAACTCAGCAGCATTTAAAAGAGAGCTTTTTAAGCCTCAACTCACACCCTTTAATAAAGGAATCGTGAATTTTCACTCTTTTTGCTGTTTAGCAAGTAAAAAAGGCCGCAGCAACTCAGCAGCATTAAAAGAGAGCTTTTTAAGCCTCAACTCACACTTTTTGCTAAAGAAATCATGAATTTTCACTATTTTTGCTGTTTAGGAAGTAAAAAAAGGCCGCAGCAACTCAGCAGCATTAAAAAGAAAGCTTTTTAAGCCTCAACTCACACCCTTTAATAAAGGAATCGTGAATTTTCACTCTTTTTGCCCAAAAGAAGGCCGCAGCAACTCAGCAGCTTTAGTAAGAAAGCTTTTTAAGCTTCAACTCACACCCTTTAATAAAGGAATCATGAATTTTCACTCTTTTTGCCCAAAAAAAGGCCGCAGCAACTAAGCAGCTTCAGTAAGAGAGCTTTTTAAGCCTCATTTCACACACTTTGCTTAAGGAATCATGAATTTTCACTCTTTTTCCTATGCTAAGGCAGAATTCACACCCTTGGCTTATGCCGCTGAACTGCTGCTGCCTCATTTATAGTTTTATACACTAGCAGCAACAGTAAGACAGTTGAATTCACAATCCTGGCTGTCTCTTTCATAGTTTTATACGCACGTTTGTGTATAAAAAGGCTGCAGCAACTCAGCAGCATTAGTAAGAAAGCTCTTTTGCCTCGTTTATACGCCTATACAGTTTGAGCCAAGAAGGCTGCTGCCTCCTCCATTTAAACACCAGATTCAGTTCCATCCTTTCCCCTTCCTTTATTTTTACCTTCCCAAGGCCAGCTTTTTTGGGTACATTACCAATTATTGAACATTCCAGAACCCAAAGCAACCTTTGACCAACCTGAATCCTTGTTCTTTTTACTATTTTTATTTTGTTGTGCGCGTGTGCGCGTGTGTTCTCCCAGTCAGTTTACACGAGAACAATAAAATCTATGAAAAATAAGAGAAAAAAAAACTAAAAATACACAAAAAAGGTTTCATTTAAGTCGTCATTTCTAAGACAGACATTCCCAAATCCCCCCCGCATCATTATGATTTTAATTCAAAATTCTCTGCACAAAAAAAAAAACATACAAAAAATTGTAACTGAAACGTGAAGTAAAAAACAACAAAAATTATTACAAAATATATACAAAAAAAAAGTGCAATTAGAATTTTTTAAAATATTGACGCAACAAAAAAAACAAAAACCAACAAAAGTGCATTCAAACAAAAAAAAAACAAATTGAGCAAATTGAAAAATGAAAAAAAAACCACAAAACAATTGTAAGGCAAGAAACCATATTTTCTTTGCTTTTAAAGGCTGTGATAGAATTTTAAGTTTGGGCTAAACAGATAAATGAAAAATCATCTGCATATGAAAAAAAACTTAGTATTAGTACAACAACCACAACAACAACAACAACAAAAAGCCAAGCGACGCGAGAGAGTTGCACAACTTTCGCTTGCTGCTTTCATTGAATTTTTTTTTTTTTGTATTTGTATTTTTTTATGTTAAAAAAGCTAAAAAAAGCAGCTGCTTTCGTTTTGTTTACATTTAAATGCAAAAGCCAAAACTGTCCCTTAAAATATAAGTTAAAGTTGGAGGTATTATGTGGATTTTAACACCCTTGCAGAGTGGCATCACTTGAGGTGAATTGGTTATTTTGCTGAATTTATTATATATATTTTTTCATCAAGTTTATAATATTACCTTTTTGACTCCTCACACACTTTGGAAATTGAATTCCTAGAACAACAAACGATTATCTTTTAAATTCTTTTATAAAATCTTCTTACAAACGTTAAATATTGTAGAAAATATGAAGAATATTGTCTCATAGAAGAAATGGAATACTCACACTAATCAATGGGCAAATTTTCAATCAATCTGGCATCGCTTAGGTTTAATTCGGTCCCCCTTCTATAGAGTTTATCAGCAAATCTTTTAAAAACTTAAGGTAGCGCGCACACATGCGTCTGAAAGATGAACTTAGATAAAATAGAACTGGTTTAATCTTAAAATGCTGTTGCGGAATCAATCAAACATGTTTGTTTATTTCGGCTTGATGATGACGTTCTAAAATATCATGGTCAGCCCTCTGTTACACTTATATTAGGCAACCGATTAAAATTCCCAAATTTACAAGCCCCATTGTCCATAGGTAAGCGCTAAAAGCGGTCAATTTCGACCCTGAACTCAACCAAACTGAAACTTTCTTTCTTGATGGTCGTGATATAACATCAATCCGGCATCTCTAAGGTTTAAATCGGTCTATAAGTAGTCTTCCTTGTATAGGGTTTATCAGCAAAACTTAATTTAACCGAAGATATGGCAAATTTTTTACTATAGAATTTTTATACCTAGCTACAACTTGCGAAAAGTGCTTTAAAAATGATTAATTTCAAGCTCAGTTTGTGGCTTCAGAAGATCAGAATTTTATTCAAGCTGTCACGGTCGCCATTTTAAGGGATATCTAGGGTTGTTCATATCGTATCACTATATCCATGTTATAATTATATATTTTGATATTTTCTGTAACATAAATCGGTCTATACGTAGTCTTTCTTGTATAGGGTATATCAGCAATACTTAATTTAACCTAAGGGCGCGCGCGCACACATGTGTCTAAATGATGAACTGACGTTGGAACTTAAGGCTGAGCTCCGTGGAAATAAAATTCAGTTGTAAGTTCAGCTTTGTGGAATCAATGAAACATTTTTGATTATTTCGACTTGATGACATTGTAAAATATCCTGGTCAGCCCTTTGTTCATCTATCAGTCGTATGTGTGCGCGCGCCCTAAATTTGCAAAACATTTATATATCGGTTCGTTGGTTTCGAAAGGACGCCGGTTCGTTTTATCACCAGAAATTGCGGTTCGGTAACAATTTGGTTAGGTTCGGTTCAAAACCAGTTTAGATCCCTATTTTAATTTAATGCCGCTTTAAAATTTTAAGAATTCCTGCTCTTAAAGCATTTACATATCTTTGAAATCAATAGTGAAATGTGTTTTATAGTTCTATCTCTTATTTTCCCCAATTAGTTTGATTTACATATAATAATTATAAACCCTTAAACCCCAGATCAGCTGACTAAGTTTGAATTTCTTACAGATTCACAGAAATCTATCTCTAAATATACACTCAGGGACAGAAAAAATAGGTTTGGACTATTTTATTTTGTTTATTTCAATTTTTTTCTCTATATAACAGATAATTTTTTAAAGTAAACATATTTAATCAAAGATGTTCAACGTTGCAACGTTTTAAACAAATTAATCTTAGTTTCAATGCTCCATTTTTTTATACTTTCCGCTGGATCCAAGTCACTCTTTATGAAAATGCAATGCAAAGTTTCAACTCATCTTCAAATTTGAACGTCAGTTAACTTTGTACTTACAATTTGCCTTGTAATTTTGTTTGCAATCGATTTTGATAATTTAACAAAAAGAAAACATAATTATTACTCAAACAAAGCGTGATTTTTTGCATGCTTACCGCAAATTCTTTATTACACAGAGCGCAATTTTTATTTTACATGAACATGTGATTGGCATTCACATCAAAAATCAAATAGAATATCGTTTTTTTTTATACAGATTTCTTACTTGAAAAGAAAGGCACCAAAGCCATAAACTTTAAAGACAATGCTATGAATGCGTATACCATATTTTAATGCATAGGAGCTCATAAGCCATTTTGTAATAAGCGCACCCGCTTATTTCTCCGCGTGCATTCTATATTTTAGTATTAAAACCCCATTTTAGAAACCGTTCACAACAGTTCAAAGAGAAACTCAAAAAAATACTAAAGTTAAGGGCAGTATCCACGGTTCGCGAAAAAGTTAATATTCCGCAGATTCTTAACAGAGTTTGCTAAGCCGCTGCTATTAACATGATAACACCATTTTTTCTATCGATAAACGTTTCAAAGAAACCTTGTGCTTATTATTGCGCTGTTAACACCTCACACAACATATTTTGTGTGCTATTTTAATAAATTAGTATTATTTAATGAAATGAATAACACATTATTTGCTTTTATCGCTATGCCTTTTTACAATCTGCAGTATGAGCGCAGTAAACTCTTATTGAACGTCGGTAATTGCCTCATCTTTCCATTTTCTTTGTGAATCTTCCATGAATTTGTTGTCGTATCGATATTGAATACATTTTGACGATATTTTTATATTTTTTTGGTTTTTTGGACAATAAGGAAGGTTTCTTGGGCATTCTCTTGGATATTGTGGCATCAGTAATCTGTAATATCCAGAGAATGCCCCCATTTTTGTGGCCGAACTAACAAAAATAACCAAAAATTTATTCAACAAGTATTCGATATCGATAATTGCCATTAGGCGAGGTTTTCTGCCGGAATCTGTTTTAGCTCGGCTCATTTTCAATTGGATGTTGTTGTTGTTGCTCCTCTTGCCGCACAAATTAGAGTCGAAACCTATTTTCGTTGCGTCTCCACAAAAAAGAGGCGTTAACAGCACTTAAAGCTACGTTATTTTTTTTTAACAGAACGTAATGCCAAACGTACTTTTTTTCCCGATTAGTGGAAACCGAATGTGAAACGGCGACACGAACAAATTACGCAGCAGTTTTTTTTTATGGAGTTTTTCATTTCGCGAGCCGTGGAAACCGCCCTTTAACAAAAACAAAAATTTTTAGCTGGTCAGTAAAATAGGTACGACGAACAAATTGGAATGACATCAATTTTTTGTTTGTTTTTGCAGCCTGTGTATCCACACTTATTCTTCCGTACAGCTTTTATTCTATTAGGCATGAACGATATTAACTTGCGACAAGTTTCCACAGGGATATTGTTTCAGGCTTTCTGCACCATATTCCCCATAATTGAATGTACACTTTTCGACTTCTCGTTTGAGTTGACCCTTAAAGATTTTCTATGGGGGTTCAAGTCAGGAGATTGACTTGGCCACACAGTAACGTTCCGAAATCAGTACAGAATTTCCATATAAGGTTTACAGTTTCCACAGCAGATGGTATCATTACAGTCTCCATTATATCTTTGTTAACAAAACGATCCATTTTGGTTTCGATTTGATGTATTGGGGCTATGACTTGCCACGAAAAGCAGCTCCAAACCAATATATTGCCTCCACCATGTTTGACTGTTTTCTTTGTAAACCCTAACTGAAATTCTTTGCCTTTTGGTCGACGAACGTTCCTTTGAGCATCATTTCCAAACAAATTAATCATAGTTTGCAAATTTTTTCTTCAAATTGGCGTTTCTAAGCAAAGGCACATTTCGTTTCGTTTTCTTTGAGGCTTCGCGCCTTTCAATAGTTTCAGAAGTTTTGAGACCCAAGTAAAAATGAGTTACTCCCTAACTGAACAATTGCAAATGTACAGCTTCAATTGCTCCTTATTGTTTTTAAAATTTTTGTGAACAACTGATACCCAAACTGATTGTTACAGCTTAAGCCAACAATTTGAAATTTTATTTCGTTCTAATACCCAAACGTATGCATCCTAAAATCACATAGTTTAAAGCTTAGTTTAAATTGCAAGAATTTCGAACTAAAATCTCTACAGAATTTTATGATTTCATCTAATTTTAATAGTTTGTCTTGATATAAATATTGATTAATTGATTAGTTGATTATCAATTTGGGCATTTGAGCCACGGTCACACCGTCAGGGCTGCAAAAGGCCTTAATAGTAGGTTGGCAGCGCCTGTGCACTCTGCTGTTAGATTTCGTTTAAGGCTTAAACTTTAGGCAAATCTAAACATTGATTTGATTGAGACTCTAGCTGTTAGTGTAAAAGAACAACTGACTGACAAGGAAACAAAGCAAAGTATCTGAGAGGCTGGCGATATCTGAGCAAAGAGTACGTTCAATACCTCTTTACGAAGAGCCGATGTGAACAGTACTTATCACGGATGGTCTGTACCAGTTTAAGGTTTTGTAACTGATATCGAAATTGCTGAAGAAACCGAAACACAACTATGCCTGGACCATTGCGTTTCAACTTGCATCTAAGTCCAGCCATGCCGAATAGACACCGTTTCGTAGTTAACCTTCTCCTTGGGTTTTGAAATTGTCTTGTACTTGAGGGTCTCACGCGCAGCCAGAAAAAAGTCTTCCTTTTTGACACTGTCCAGCAACAGACAGCTAGTTCGTTTTCAAATTAAAGCGACATATTTCTGGTTATAATTTGGGTATTAAAAGTTGGCAAAAGCCGAGTTGGGGGCAATATGTTGGACATAAGGCCTAATTTTTTCGGCATACTACGACTAATTTTGATATAGGCCTCATGTCACCTGACGAATTCATACCTAGCTTAAACTTGCGGATATTGCTTAAAAAATGATTTATTTCTAGCTCAGTTTGTGGCTTCAGAAGTTATTACGTTAAAGCTTAGAATTTTATTTCATATGTTACAGAAACAAGCTATCACGGTCGCCACTTTGAGGTAGACAGGGTCGGGTCTTATCCATGTTATAATTATATATTTCAATATTTTTTTGTAAAGCGTAAACTCTGAAACTCATTAAACCCATTGTAGAATTAGTGGAGTTAGAAAAACTTTGAGATTTCTATTTGAAAGAGCAAATTAACCGTTATGTTTTATTTTCGTTTTATACGAGGTGCATAATTATGGCCGCACTTCACTGAATTATATAAACTATAGAAAAATGTTAACTAAATAATAAATTTGTTTCACTTTAATAACGATTGTAACCTACTTTAGCACTTATTTACTCATAGATCCTATTCGGCATACTGTCTACGAGATTTTTTTTAAATCACTAAGGGACAGTTCATCCCTGTGCATTCATGCGTTGTCCTGTTGGAAAATAAACTTTTGAAGCCTTCGACCGCAAAAAAAAGGCAAATAGATTCATTTCCGAAATGTCCAGGTACTCCCTAGATGTTCAAATAAGTGTTTGGAAATGCCAGCTTCGAGCATCCAGACTCGCATTACACTACATTAGTAATGATTCTTCTTCAAAAATTTATCTTGAAAAAGTACACGGGTTTCTTCCTCATCGCTTCCCGTTGCAAAAACTCAGAAACATAACTTTTTCTCATCCAAAAATAATCTAGAAAGATAAATTAATATTTGCATTGCTCTATATAAACTTGTTACCTTTGTCACCTTGTAATCGCAAAGTTTTTAAAAACAAGATGCGGCCATAATTTTGCTTTAGAGTTTATAATGTTTCCAGATATGGCAAAATTTTTACTGTGTAATTTAAAAAAAAAATTATTTCAAGCTCAGTTTGTGGCTTAAGAAGTTATTACGTTACTTAAAATTTTACTTAAGCTATTACGGTCGCCATTTTGAGCTATCGTATCAATATATCCATGTTATAATTATATATTTCAATATTTTTTCTAACGTATCATTTGACGAATTTCAAAGCAGTCGAATCGCTTTAAATTGGTGCAAAAATTTGGCTAAACAGGTTTTAATATTTACCGATTTTTTTTTTTGGAAATTTTCTTATAACATAGACATAATTGCTTAAGCGATCTAAGAAGGCATGATCAAATATACAAAAATTTTAGAATCTTGGTTTAAAAGGAAAGATTATGTTTACGATTGGATGCAGCATTCCTATATTTTTTGTAACAATATATTTCATCGGATTATATATATTTGCTATAGCAACATACTTCTTTTAAACGCTGTTTTGGTACAGCTTATAAATTTTTTTCGCTTTTTAGAATTGAAATTATGATTTCATTGTCAAATTGTCATTTTAAAGATATTGCGATAATTTATTTGAAAGCTTTATTATTTCGAGGGCTTGTTATGCTTGCTCATAACATATTTCAGTAAAAAGATTAATCAAATTTAATGTATTTTTCTAAGATTTTAAGTAATAATTCTGGTTTGATTTAATTGAAGTTACTTAAAGTGGTGACCCCGACGCGATAACATTGAATAGAACCGCTACACATACTTTAGAAAACAAGTCTAATTGTGGCTTCTAGCGAATAAATCGTTTACATCGTTCATTTAAGTGTAATTATATTACACAATTTACTGAAACAACGGTATTTAGTAGAATCGCTATATCAAAAATGATATGACAACCCTTTCTTAGAAGGGATTTACACAATGAAGCAAACTTTATGAAGTTCTCATACATTTTGTTCAACAAATCTAAAAGAATTCTCTTCCAACTTCATGAAGTTGTTTGCTTCATCGTGTAAAACCCAACTAAATCTGAAAAAACGTTGTTTCTTTGTTTCAAAGTTAAAACAGTTTACAATCAAAGAAAGCCTTTAATTTCAGTTTTACCTTTAATTTGAAGTCTTGAATTTGGTTTTTTAAATCGAAAGTTGATCCCGAGTTCCATTGAGTGTTTTGTGTTGACCTCTGCAAGGGTGCTTAAACTTGTTTGGTTTACTTTTTTTCTCGTTGGATGATGTCTAACCCACTCATTCTTTTAGTATTTACTTACCTACCTATCTACCTACCGCCTACCTTATTCTGTTAATCTTATTGATCAATTTTGTTTAATTTTTAAGTTTTTTTTTTCAACTAGAAGAATTACCAAGCTAGCCTTTAGATTTTAACTTTGTTTTAGTTAATATTTTCATTCATTTGAACATTATCTTGTATGCTTACTATATATATATATATATCTATATATACATACTTATATATACTTTTCATAGATAGGTAGAGAGTCCCTGCCTGCCTGCATGCTGGCAGTCTACTAAGCTACATTCAAAGCTACAAAAATAAATTATAAAAATATTATGAAAAAAAAAATTAATTTTGTTTTGTTTTCTTTTTTGGTTTCAATTTTGATTTTCAGGTGTTATTTGAATTATTTATTGTGACACACTTAATTTTTTAACTCAACTGAGTATGGAGTCTACATTTTTGGAAAATTGGAATCTTAGGAAGCACTTAGAAATGTGGACTTGGGTTTAAGAAAATGGTCGTTATGGATTCCTTGTAGAGAGCATTTGGAATATTTTAACAAAATCATGTTGAGGAGGGCTTTTTATGGTAAGAAGAATTCATTATACATTAAAAACAAACATAAAAAGGACTCGAATTAGACTTGAGAAATTTAACCGAACTGATTAAAAATACGATTATAAACGACTGCGCGATTGAAAACAGACTAACATGATGAAATACGACTGACTGAATTAGCCTCGCCAAATGATTAGAAAATGAGTCGTAAACTGATTATTCCACAAAAACACTTTATAAACGACTCTTTAGAAACAGTTGAGGCAGGTACTCATTTCTCCCTAAATGCCGTTCTATGCCCATTTTTTTTCTTGGGGTGTTCCCTTAAAATTCTTCACATAGATTCGTCATTTCAAGAACTCAGTTGTCCAAATAGCTTTTTCTAAATTTTATTTTTGAAGACACCTTTAAAAGTATGCCCAAAGGAAAGCAGTTCAGTATTCGGGAGAAGGAGAATTTTTTTATTATCTGAACAAAATGTACCAAATCGTCAAATAGCAGCTCAGACAGGTTGTAATGAAAGTTCAGTGCGTCGACTTTTAAAAAATATCGTGAGACAGGTGAAGTGGAAAGGAAGCAAGGATCGGGAATGAAAAAAATGCACCACAGCACGAAAGATCGACCCTGCAGGATCGCTTTAAAAATGCAGCTGAGATAGCCTATCTGCGAGGGCAACAATTTGCAAAGGATGTTTCGACCCGAACAATTCAATGTCGTTTAATGAAGTGTTTAATGGCAAGGACACCTGCAAAAAGCCACTCTAAATAAAAGAATAAGGAAAATCGGCTAAACTGGGCCAGGAAAAAATTGGAGTGATTCCGTGGTCACGAGTCCTATTTTCGGATGAGTCCAAATTCAATCTCATTGGACCCGATGGCTCTTCAAGGTGCCCGTAAAAGGGCGAACGATATTTGAAAATTGCTGTGGGAACCGTTAAGCATTCACCATACATTATGATATGGGAAGCATATCTAAACATAAAACTGAATCAATTTTAATGTTTCGGAAAAATATAAAGATATAATTTTAAGTGAAGTTGTGCATAGCTGGTTTTTTTTTTAATCAATTAATTTTGACCTTCTTCTTAACGAAGATAACAATTTTGAACGAAGAATTGGGCACTAGTCCCTAAATTGACCTCAACCCAATATAGAATGTCTGGGCCTTTTGGCTGCGAAAATAAAAATAGGAAGCCTAAAACCATGGTAGATTGAGATGTGATAAAAGTATGGTTCGAGGATATTACTAGGAATTTTAAGCGCTTTGACAATTCGATGCCCACTAGGGTCAAATGTGTAATTAAAGCTACACAAAGTACTAATTTAAATTAAAAAAAATTAACTTAATTTATACAAAAATATTTAGATTATAGCAAATTAGGTATACTTTTGGAAAAAATCATTTTGTTATTATGCACCTTATAATTATTATAGTTTTTCTTGTCTAATTAAAAAGTCACCAAAATTAACCAAAATTAATATGGGACTGGAAAAAACCTTTTCTAAAAACTTACTTCATAAAATAAAAAATTGCTATGCACTTTTATTATAAAAATAGTTACTTTAAAACATTATCTGCCCCTTGCTCCGAAATTTATTCAGACTCATAAGAAAGAGTGTCGTTTCGAGACGCAGACATCGCAACAAGTGCAATTGCCTCGATCAAGTGTGTTTTGTTTTTGACAGGCCACGACCAATACTGGTCTATTCTGCCCCTTTGAAATATGTAACAACAACAACACAATTTGCATATCAGACAGCGCAACAAGTGCAGTGTGAGTTTTTTTCGGTTGTTGTTGGACTGCTCCCAAATTAACGCTTCGTGCCCAACCGGCTGTTTTAGATCAGGGCCAAAGTTATTCAGACTCATAAGAAAGAGTGTCGTTTCGAGACGCAGACGTCGCAACAAGTGCAATTGCCTTGATTCGCAGTGTGTTTGTTATTTGTTTTTAACAAAAAACCGCATCACGACCAATACTGGTCTATTCTGCCCAACAACAGTACAATTTGCACATCAGACAGCGCAACAAGTGCAGTGTGAGTTTTTTCGGTTGTTGTTGGACTGCTCCCAAATTAACGCTTCGTGCCCAGGGTTTGTGTCAAAGAGAGCGAGGCCAAAGTGAAAGTGAAAGTATTTGCTCTCGTGTTACAATCCTTGGCATGCGTTCGAAAGGTGTCGGTGTGAATAGCGAACGGTCCTGTTTTAAGCAATAACAGTAAACTGTAAAAATTTAGTCCTAGGGTAACTGAATTCAATAAACAAAAGTTCTAAAAAAAAGATGTAAGTATTGATACCAGTTTTGAAAGCCCTCGTCGCCTTTGCCTATTTCCTCCATCAATTGTCAATCTAACCCAGCGCTCGACAAAACACACATGCTCATTTGGACGTTGCGTGTGTGTGTCTAGCCATGCTCATACAGTACTATTTTGAGCTTGTACACTGTCCGTATTGTATACACAGAAGATCTGATCTAATCTAACGACTTGCGCTGCTTTGATCCATCTTTGGTTCATAATTTTTGTTATTTTGGTTTTCTATGAGCTCATCAAACTTGGCTGGAGAGCTCAAGCTGTCTGTGGTTGACCCAGCTCAGGGTTATGCTTTGCGTTTTTTTTTTTTTTTTTTTGGGGGTCAAATGAAATCAACAACAAAATATACAAATTGTTCCGTTGACTGCATTTCGCGTTTATTTTGAATGCCAAAAGTTTTTTGTAGATTGAGGGCTTTGGCTTTGGCCAATGTCGTGCTCGTTCAACGACTTTATCAACAAATGCGTTGATTGTTAACCAAGTTAGTTGATCAGCAGCACAAGGGGGAGGGAGAGAGAGACAAAGATAACTAATGAGGGACAAGTTTTTTTTTTTGGGTAAAGCCAATCCAATGCATTCTTATTATATTTCTTAATTAATTATATTTATGTTCGCTTTTTTTTGTCTACGAATTTGAACTAAATCTGCCTGGAAACTTTCAAAGTTGTTTAATACTTGGAATGTTTGTTCAAAATAGGAGCTTAGGAAGAGCTCAAAGCAGATTTCCAAAGTCTCTTGGAATCACAAATTGATAGAATTAGTTTGATTATTCTGATGAACCCAAGTGATGTGCATTTTGAAAAAAATCTCGGGCAGGGCTTTGCTGGCGGTAGAGGAGGAGAAGAGATTGGATTGAGGATGATTAGAGTATTTCCCGTGCATCGTTTGAGATAAAGAATTATACACTTTTAGTGATTACGGTTGTAAGTTTGAACTGGTACTGACCCACTCTGGCGAGTGAGTTTCCTTTTATTAGAATATGTTCTCCCTTGCCAACTTTGAATTTATAATCTAAGGCCAGGTACTCAGACTCTCGAAATTTTGTTGGACACATAACATAACTCTTGAAAATTGTCAGAGCATGTACTGAGCAAGGACAATAAGCATGAATCTACCAACTCGTTTTCTCGAAAACAACTGATAAATTGTCTAAGGGGGTCTAGAGATTATGAAACTAGATGATAATTGTCAGAGATACCTTTGAGAATTGAGAAAGAAGCGAAAAAACACACCTACAATTATTTAGTGAGCTGTGAGGTAGACAAACAAGTGCCGCTGATCATAGTGGGCGAGTCGGTACCACTTTTAGGGAATCTGGCACTAAAAAAGCATTTCGATACCGGCAGCTGCATCACTTGTGGCGGAGAATGTTTTACGATGGATCTCCTATTGATATGGTGTGTACACCACCCAAGCCCAAACCTCCGTAGCCTCCACAGACCACCGCCAATTAGCCCTAAGCCTTAGCAGTGTCCATAGTTCATTATAGTAGTGTTTGTTTCGGTTTACTGTGATAGTTTCCGTTGCTCCCGCTGCTTTCTTTGCTACCTCTGTGCTTTAAGTCCGTACTCAACTAATACGCCCGGCGAGTATGATCCTCTAGGCCTTATCAGCTTACCAGCGCGTCAAAGCCAATACAAATGCATAAAATCGAAGGTGTCACAGAAATCTCTTTCGGTTGGTTTCAAATCTTTCGCGTTTTGTTAGGAGATTTAGCACAATCTAATTTTTGAACTGTAAACAAAATAATTTTTCTGGATAGGTTGCATAGAATGAATAAAATGTTTAATTAGTTTAAACACTGAAATTTGCGTTTCAATAATTATTAGGAAAAACAACCAGAGTCTTTCATGTTAATCTAAACCAACCACATCAGTGGCGCCGTTTAGCGATTGTGGCTCCATCTGGTTGACAGCCAGCGCATTAAGAGCTGGCAAGTTCTGCCTCATGTTTGGCGCCAACAAATATTTAAATTTTTAATTTTATTGACGAAAAATATGAATTAAACTTAAACTATTGGCCCTGTTCCGAATTCCGAGTCGATTTTCGTGTAAACGTACGTATTTCGAGTGCAAGTTGTATAAAAGTAAATGTAAGTGACAAGCCAATCTGTGGATACTAGATTCTGGCATGCTTTTCTCTCGAATTGAATTCATTTGGGATGAAGCAGTCGGTTTTAGCTGCTCAAACAATTCCAAGTTTTGTTATCCCTGATCTAGTAGGGGTAGTTTTTCTTCTCACTTTCTATACAACGTTATTTGATTCGACTGCAAAATTCTAACGTTTACGCGAAAATCGACTCGAAATTCGGAACAGGCCCGAATAATTTGACAATTATATCATAAAACATTTGTCACAATCAAAAAATTTCAGTTGAACATCAAATTATCCCATAACTAAAATTAGGAAATTTCTTTGCGAGAGATTTAGCCCTGTTTTTAGCGATGGAACTTTAATTGGAACAGTTTCTGTTCTTACTACATTTTCAAATAAGAAAATGAAATCTCTTGAAGTTCTGGGACACCGACGGATTTTTGTTGCAAACCAACCGAGGTCAAAATCTTTAGAGATTTCTGTGACACCCCCGACTATATTTCAAGCAACGAAAACAATACGAAATAGAAAGAGAAAACCGATTATTGTTTGTGTGTGTGTAAGTGGTCGTTCCCAGCAAACAATTTCATATAAAAATACACGTTTTGTAAGCGTTCAAATATAAGCAAAACGCTTATCAAACGCTGCTCTGACATTTATAAAACGCATCAAAGTAAGCGTTTTATAATCAAAACGCACCCTTCTTTATAAGCCTTAAAAAGTCGCTTTCAAAACACGTTTTACAAATAATTTTAATACGCTTTCCACAAGCTTTGTAAATACGGTTACAAAACACGTATTGTAAGTGAAATAAGAAAGCGTTTTAAACATTTATTTTGTGAGTTTTCTGGTTGGTTAATATTATTATGGAAAAATTTAAATTGAATTAAATTAGCGTTTTCCCCCTGCTTTAAAGGAAAATACAAAGTCCTCTTTCTTCCTTAAAAATAATTATCTCGCCCCGTTTCATTTATTAAAAATATCTTATTTTTTTAATTTAATAAAATTAATAATTAAATATATAAATGTAAATAGTTGACTTAAAACTGCAAGTAACCATTGTTACTTACGACAAATGGCAGTGGCGACAGTGAAGGCTCGAACATGTCTTACCTCCCCGTCTTGCTCTTGCGGTTGTGTTTGTTTATAATGGCTGCTGGGTTGTATTCCTGCTCAGGGCTTTTTTGTCGGCTTCCAGCTGCGTGATCCAAAACGTTTTGTTCCTGACGAAAGAAATTTCTCTCGGTCCGAAACGACATGCAAAGCTTTACTCTAGGATATTCGTTGGCTTCTTGGTTTGCTCGTTTCTAATTCTGCTGGCCGGAACTTCCATGCTCAGTCATTGTGTTGTCTCAAGCGAGGCGCTCTCATTTAACACTGGTTTGTTGTTGCAGAAGAGAGCAGTGTTGCTGTTCTCTCTCGCTGCTCTTGTATACACCGAAAATAGAAAAATACCGGTCACTGGTTTGCGTATAACAAGAACACATGCGTGTCTTGCGGAATGGGCAAGGGCGCCCCTGTCTTATATGATTAATAATGTCCCACCAGAGTGTTTAAATGAAACAGTCAATGGGGTAAATGATCTAGGAGTAATTCTTGATCACCGACTTAAATTTGACTCTCATATTACTGCTACTGTTTGTAGGCAGTGTTCGTGGGTTTATTAAGAGCTAGTCGAAGGACTTAGATGATCCATATACGACGAATATTTTGTACACTTCTCTTGTCCGTTTTATTCTCGAGTACGGATCATGTGTGTCATCAATTGAATTGAGTCTGTGCAAATCCTGAAGTCCGTTTACCATCCGTACTCTAGTAGACTTCTTTTGATTAACCGTAGAGTTATGCTTGGAGTAATTTTTATACATTGATTGATTAATGTTGAAATCGATTCATTTGAGTTGGTTGATCAAATTAACCTCAACGTTCCTGTTTATACCCCTATCACTGAATCGTTTTACCACTAACTATGCCTTGCACGAACCATTTCGTATTCTCTGTGCTGATTAGAAATAAACTCTACCGAGTAATCAACTCGGAATTTTGTCTTCATGCTTTAAAAACAACTATTTTAACGTATTTAGTCCGTAGTTGACATAACATTACATTTTTCCTACACGATTACGGTTGGATGGGAGATGGGGTACGTTCGCGCGTAACAAGCCTCCATATCAATGGGATATCACGAGTGATTCCAACTTATAAGCATAAGACTCGAAGAATTTGTAGATTATATAAATTTTAATGCATTTTATGCATGATTTCATGTAAAGCTTTGAATGTTGAAAGATTTTCTTTATTTTTATTATTTAAACAAGTAAGAGTGCTGCAGTCAAGTGCCCCGAGTGCAAAATACCCTGCAACAAGTAAAGTTTTTCCCTTGACTTTGACTTCCCAAGTTATTATTGAGATACATTCTTCGTGCTGAAAATATTTTCGTGTGGCTTGACATGCTTCTCATAATTTTACCATTTTCGATATCGATCAAATCAGGCAAAATCGGAATTGTGAAATGTTCTCGCTTCCAAATCCCGATTGTGTTATTTGGCTTGTAACTTCGCCCCCTTAACTTTTGAAGTCAAAAAGATTCGCCCCAATTCTTTAATAGTTTGACAGCTCTAGCCAAATCCGATCAATCGGATTCGGAAACAGGAACAGGCCTGTATAAAAAAATTGAGCGCGCTTTGGAGTTTTTGCTCGGATCTTATAGTTTGCTGTACTGCTCTAAATTTTCTAAATTTGGAGAAGAAAAATCAAAAAATGAGATCTCAAAATAGCACAACATTGTCAAACACTGTTTTGGGCAAAACTAACCTAGCTGAACTGGAGAAGATTTTATTTCCGATCGTTTTTGGATAGTTTAATTCGTTTTAGCTTCGAGAAACCTTCGTAGACAACAGAATTTACGATGACATGATGATTTACGATTTACGCTTCAGTTTTAGCAGGTTTTTCTCTAGCGGTTCGCTTTACAGCAAAGACTCTACCTATAACTATAATATGTCTATAATATATATCAGTAAATTAAATGTTGGAGTTCCTTTTTAAAGCAGGTTCGGTTCAAAACACTTGGATTAAGAATTTTCATGCTTGACGTACTTTTGCCCTCAGTAATTCTTGATCTAAGTCAGAAAATGGCATTTGATTTCACTGAGTGGGCTAAGCAACATTTAAGTAAAGCATTCAACAGAGGCTTCGAAATAGTGATACACTTTTCGTACAGGTTTGAATTATTGAATTCTGCAGGCTTTCCAAAACGAACCAAAATCTTCTCAAAACGTTTCCGGAAACCGAAGCTTAAGGATTTTTAAGTAGCCTTAGTTTGGACAATCCAATAAGTTAGGAATCAAAGTCAAACTGTACTGAATCACTGAAATGAACATTCTTTAGAATTTGAGAGACTTACAAGCTGAGTTTCAACGATTCTACAGGTTAGGAACAAAGCGTCGCATTAAAATCTTTTAAGAACTGGTAAGCACAACGAACCTGAAGCTTTAAGATATGAACCTTCTTCTGGATTGTAGAAATAGACGATCTAATAAGTTAGGAACCAAGGTTCAGTCAAGAACTGGTACCCAAACCGTATCTTCAACTTTAGTAAGAAAGGGGAGCAATTGGACCCAAACTTCTGCAGAATGGATAAGGGTTATAGCCTTGGTTTAAACGAAACAACGGTCTCCTAAGTTAGGATCCAATCTTTATAAAAATGACCTCGCAGCAATGGACTCAAAATTCTTCACAATATAAGCTTAACGATCCAATAAGTAAAAAACCAAAATATTCCACCAAATTCTTAAGCCTCAACAAAGGGGTAAACAATTTCTACAAAATTCCTCCAACTAAACTAACAGTTTTGGCCAACTTTTGCCTCTTTTTCTTTGATTATTTAAATTTTAATTTGCTAACTAAATAAATACCTCTTAATCTATGGACCAGTTAAACGACATATATACATATATATATACATATATATATACATCCACTATGTATTATATATGTACTCTTGCTTAGAAAATTGAACTTGAGTTCTAATTGTTTTCTTTGCTTTCGAAATTAAATGAAATACCACACATGATACCATGTAGATAGATATATTAGATATCGAGCTAGTGTTATAAGAAATACATAAGTGCTTTTTCAAAAGGAATATATAGACAGCAAATCGAGAATAATTGAACAAAATAGGCATACAACATTTGTATAATAGAGAGATAAAAAAAACCAAAAAATGAACAACAAGGACAAACATATGAACTATACTTATATACAACATACAAAAACGAAAACTGAAAATGAAAATGGAAAATGGAAAAACAAAAGCAAAACATATATACACCAGATATTATATAATTATACGTATTTATTATGAGTTGCTTTTAGTGTGATAAAAATATTAACGAACAAAACATTAAGGAAAGAAAAAAACAAAAAACATTTGCAAATAAATTTTAAGAAAAACTGAAGAGGAAGTTTGTTTTTTAATGGAGTGCGGAAGGCTATACAGGTGGGTATGGTAAATTTTTTGCGCTGTAACCTTGGAGTACGCCCTTAATTAGTGTGACCAGAGGTCAATGCCAATAGCTTTTGTGTGTAAGCTAAATCGATAACTGGGTTCGCGTAAGTATCGAGCAGCGTAAGCAACCTTATACCAAGGCTACGTTCAGAACCTTATAGCAGTATATAGCAGAGTCTCCCAGCCATAGCCCCTGGGTGACGAACATATTTGCCAATTCACACCGAATGCTTGCCGAAGTCATGCTTTACTGTATGTAAGAAAGGGACACAGTCACATTTTAGTGCTCCCTTCTTGGGGAACCCTGGTATATAGCAGGAATATTTTTACAGATTTCCTAGAAGATGTAAAAGAACAATTCCGTGGCTTGTTTCCCCTCGTGGCTTGTAAAATCGTAATCTTTAGAATGAAATGTAGACGAGCATTTGTCAATTCCCTATCACATGTGCATAGTAGGGTTGTCAATATTTTATTGATATATCGATATTTTTATTGGACGATAAGGGTAATTCCGATATGAATTTTGTATACCGATATTGGCGATTATCGATATTTTTCAGAGAATAAAACCTTAACCGAAACCGTAACCCGTAACCGCTAAAAACACTTTAAAATTTGAAACCGAAACCGTAACCGTAACCGAAAAAAAATTTGTTCCTATAACCGTAACCGTATAACCTTTATTTACAAAACCGGTTATCAGTACCGTAACCGAAACAAATATATGGGGAAATTTCGGTTTTTCCTCAACTAGTACAATGAACATTAGACTGTCTAGATCTTTGCACAACATGGCTTAAAAAATTCTGTATATTTTATAGAAAATTTATCAAAATTCCAAAATCAGATATATTGAGGTGTGATGGCCTCGAAAATGCTTTAAAAGTTCCAATTTCCCCTTAATTTTGTTTTTGGTCTGCTAGAAACGTCATAGTAGGCAAACAAAAATTTTGTGAAAATTGTAAAAATAAATTATTTCAACATGTCGTACAATTGATTCAGCAACACAATCGGACGGCACCAACTTGGTGATTATTGCTGATTATGGCATATCCTTATTGACTTCGAACTAAAGGAAAAATATTTAACTATGCACTTGTAAATTATATAAACAGTTATTTAGTTTTAGTTATTTATAAAAAAAATGTTAAGGTTCTACCGAGAATTGATCTCGATTCGCCGGATTCAAAGTCCAGAGTGCTCATCACAACACCATTGAACATATAATTTAACATGAAATATTTAATTTATATGTTCGACACTTTTGTAAAAGATAAATTAAGGAGAAATTGGAACTTTTAAAGCCTTCTCGAGGCCATCAAACCCCAATATATCTGATTTTGGATTTTTCATAAATTTTCAATAAGATATACAGAATATTTTAAGCCATGTTGTGCAAAGATCGTCACGGGTTGAAAATCGTATGGAGAAAAGTCCGGTCCAATCTGAGTTTATTCACTAAATTTGGCTGCTTATTTATTATGCGCCGTACTGTTGCTAATGGGCTGGCATAACTAGGAAGTGCCTGGAAAGTATCTTATAAACATTGGTGCTAAACAGTTATGTAGTATAGAAGCTAGGTTCTCATGTGCTGGAAATTTTTTAGGAGCGGAAATTGTTTGATAATTCCCAGAGCCGTTCCGACAATGTAGTGTGACCAGGCAACAGGCAACATCTTTCGAAATTGAACATATTTGTTTGTTAGAAAGATTACACCACACTCGCACTTGCACACTCGAATAATGGACAACATTAATTCGATTGAATTATCTGGGAAATAAGCCCCAATTCAAGTTTGACGAAAATTTGCAGTGCACTATACGCGTATATGATCATTTATTACGGGTATCACGTACAAAGAAAATCTGAAAATTAAACAGTTCTAATGAACAATCTCACTTCTTCATTTAACATGTTTTTAAAACAAACAAGATTGCTACGCGAAGTAGATCTTTTGAGTTATCAAAAGTTGTGTTAGCAGAACCGCCCACATAAGTAAGTATTGAGCGTTTGTTTTCAGGGGTTAAATTTATAATGACGCCACGCAGGACTCGCCTGGACAGTTAAACTCTAAATGATTTTAGAATTTTTAGATGTAATTACAATATCAATTAAGATGTAATTTCCGATGATAACCATTGGTTATATGAAGGTACATTGCGAGAAATAGTCTTGTTGTAGAAAAGTTATGGACCAAGTCAACTTAACTCAACTGGACAAAGTTAACTTAAAGACCTAGAGCCTGCCTATAAGCTCTACGATTTATAATCAAAAAGGTCACTAAAAAATCACTTTATGAAAAATAGTAGATTCGTTGAGCAATGATATTTATCTACTTAGTTAAACTTAACTCGATACATCTGACAATGGAGTAGTTTCTTATATTTTAGTTAAAACTTATAATGTTAAACTTTAAAACAGACGAAAATAGAGGTGAAAATTCTGTGTAAGAAATTTGAACTAAGTACATTTACTGAATAAATGAGATTCCAAATAAGGCAAGATTTGTCAAAGTAATATTTTATACTGATAACCGTAACCGTAACCGAAACCCGAAACAGAATAAGGCTAATAACCGTAACCCTAACCGTAACCCATATCTCACAACCGTAATATAACCGTAACCGGAAAAAAGCGATCGGCCAAAACAGTAACCGTAACCCAAACCGTTATTCTTTTCGGTTTTAATCTCTGATATTTTTATAAACGATATATCGAAAAGTTACTATTATAATAGGCGCAAATTATATGGCTAGCCTGATAAATCATCTAGTAATACTACTTAAAATCGCATTCAAGAACTAATCACACACGTATGGATGCAGAAATACGCTGAAATATTAGGTGTCTGTATTAGAATCACTGAAGATATCGTCATGAACCCAATAGCTTATAGGAGAGCTGGTGCGGATGAAAGTGCATTTCGATACTTTACTCTCTTGGCCTCAGCTTCAGCAAGCGCTTAAATTGTTTATATGTAAATAGCGAAATAGCCCCTGGGGGTATCAGGAAACAATCGCTTACTTACAGACACACGAAGCAGAAAGACTCTAGAACACATTTGGCGGGTTCTCTTAAATTCTTCACTTAATATTTTTTTAAGCATAATTTTGCTTAGAGTATAATCTGTAAGTCTTTAAAGCCTACACTCACATAAGATACAAATTTAGATTTAGACAGAAGCCTTTCCTCTACGAAGTAATGTGCCCAACTAAATTTGTAACTCTTTTACGGTTTAAGCACGGTACGGAGTACTCAAACAAGCGCTCGCAAACGAAAAACTCCATTTAAAAAAAAAACGTTGTAAAACCACAAGCAAACAATTTGACGTCAAACGTTTTACAGTGTGTACGCAGAGAAACGAAAAGTCGTTCCACACGAACATCGAACTCGAACGTCGAACTCCGAACTTGTGGATGGTATAAGCAGCTGTTCGAGCCTTTTTTGGGCGCCCAAAGTAATTAAATTTATTTATTTTGACGGTCAGAAGCAAAAAAAAAAATGTCTAATAAGAAGGGTGAGCGTAAAAATAATTTTGAAGAGCTTTGATGAGGAAGTATAAATTGCGCTGATTAATACCGTAGAGGCAAAGGTAAGTATTTGGATAAGATTTGTTTTGATGAGCGACATCCTAACGGGCCTGACAACTATGCGGGCCCTGAACCAAGCTTGGCGCTTGCTGAGTTTTAAATTGAGTCTCGACGTGGAGTTTTGTATCAACCGGGTGAGATCAGCGGAGGTTTTAGTTGGACGTTGCACTTCTCCGTGGCAGAATGGTCACGTCCGACAGTTTGCTTTTTAATTGGGTATCTGGTCCGCTCCGGTCTCCTGGGGGCGCTAGTCGGGAGCCACCAGCCATTCTCATTGTTTCGTGAGCACTTTTCAGTGCGTACAGGGTACCGGGAATTTAACGTATTTTTTGTCTATCTCAGCACACTTATTCGTTTATACGATCCACACGTGCAATAAATGACTTTTTTTGTGAGCCCAAACAGTTAGCAGTACTCCGTACCGTGCTTTAAAGAAAAAGAAACTCTGACTATTAATGTAATTTAAAAAAAAGTACAGTTTAGTTTTAGTTATTGGAAACTGTTGAAAAGATTAGATATAACGGTCTCTAAAAATCGTCACTAGCAGTTTTATGGTGAAGACGTTTCTTTAAAGCTTTTAAGTTTTCTTAAGCTTGAGAAAATAACGATAATATCGATATATCGATGTTTTTTAAAGGCGATATATCAAATATCGATATTGAAAATTTGGATTTTTGATATTATCGATATGGATATTTTGAGAAATATCGACAACCCTAGTGCATAGGCCATTGCCAGTTCTTGTGGCTTTTCCTCATCAGTCTGTTTGTGTGTCTTCCGTTTAAGAAAAATAGTTTTTTGGTTTATTTTTTTGGGGTTTGCAAATTATTATTTATTCATTCTCAGTACGACGATCCTTGACTGCAGGGCGCTGGCTGGAAAACGCTATTGCAGCTGAAGACATAATTAGCAGGACAACGTGGAGCGGGGATAGAAGAGGCTCCATAAGACGATCCAGCCTGTGCATACGACGAACCCACCATGGGACTAAACATGCGGGCATATCCGGATGATTTTGGTGCGGAATATGAAGAAGGAGCGGAATAAGCTGAAGCTTTGGGCGCTGAATAGGCTGGAGCAGCAGGAGCTGAATAGCTAGGAGCTGCAGGTGCTGAATATGATGGAGCAGCAGGGGCTGAATAGGCGGGAGCGGCAGGTGCTGAATAGCTCGACGAGGCAGGTGCTGAATATGATGGAGCGGCAGGTGCTGAATAGGCTGGAGCGGCAGGTGCTGAATAGCTGGACGAGGCGGGTGCTGAATAGGTTTTCGGAGCTGAATAGCTGGGACCGGCAGGTGCTGAATAGCTAGACGAGGCAGGTGCTGAATATGATGGAGCAGCAGGTGCTGAATAGCTAGACGAAGCAGGTGCTGAATATGATGGAGCAGCAGGTGCTGAGTACGATGGAGCAGCAGGTGCTGAATAGCTAGACGAGGCAGGTGCTGAATATGATGGAGCAGCAGGTGCTGAATATGATGGAGCAGCAGGAGCTGAATAGCTGGGAGCAGCAGGTGCTGAGTACGATGGAGCAGCAGGTGCTGAATAGCTAGACGAAGCAGGTGCTGAATATGATGGAGCAGCAGGAGCTGAATAGCTGGAGCAGCAGGTGCTGAATATGATGGAGCAGCAGGTGCTGAATAGCTAGACGAGGCAGGTGCTGAATATGCTGGAGCAGCAGGTGCTGAATAGCTAGACGAGGCAGGTGCTGAATATGATGGAGCAGCAGGAGCTGAATAGCTAGGAGCTGCAGGTGCTGAATAGGCTGGAGCAGCTGGTGCTGAATAACTAGGAGCTGCTGGCGCTGAATAACTGGACGAGGCGGGTGCTGAATAGGTTTTTGGAGCTGAATAGCTGGGACCGGCAGGTGCAGAATAGCTAGACGAGGCAGGTGCTGAGTATGATGGAGCAGCAGGAGCTGAATAGCTGGGAGCAGCAGGTGCTGAGTACGATGGAGCAGCAGGTGCTGAATAACTAGACGAAGCAGGTGCTGAATATGATGGAGCAGCAGGTGCTGAGTAGGCTGGAGCAGCAGGAGCTGAATATGATGGAGCAGCAGGGCGAATAGCTGACGGGCGTGCTGAATAACCGGGCAATTGACGCGGTGCTGAGTATGATGGAGCAGCAGGTGCTGAATATGATGGAGCAGCAGGTGCTGAATAGCTAGACGAGGCAGGTGCTGAATAGGATTTTGGTGCTGAATAGCTGGGACCGGCGGGTGCTGAGTATGATGGAGCGGCAGGTGCTGAATATGATGGAGCAGCAGGAGCTGAATAGCTGGGAGCAGCAGGTGCTGAGTACGATGGAGCTGCAGGTGCTGAATAGCTAGACGAAGCAGGGGCTGAGTATGATGGAGCAGCAGGAGCTGCATAGCTAGGACCCGCTGGCGCAGCTCCATACGATTTCGGTGCTGAATAACTAGCACCACCTTGAGCCGAATAACCGTTAGCCTTTGATCCTGCTGAATAGCTCGATTGCGAATTGTACACCACGGGCGCTGCATACGCCTGTGCGGGTATTCCCTGCGACGATGACCGTCCAAAACGTTCATCAACTTCGCTCTCCGGTATGGCCACATCTTCCAGTCCCTCCTCCTCCTTACTGCTGGCAGCCGCTGTAACCGCCGCCATCATCAGGCCCATAGCTCCCAGGCACAGCAAGAGTCGCGTTCCGTACATGTTTACCGATTGATTTGCAAATTGTAACTCCGGTTCAGTTCTTGGTCGCAAGACTTATATGAGAGAACGCGGAACAAACAGATCAGCAAAAAAAAATTGTTGCTTTAAATTGGTTCCCCAGAATTTTTGCTTATATCAATGATATTTTGCACAGTTATCCAAAGGTTTGTTGTTGTTTTGTTCTCTTTTATTTTAATGTTGAAATCGTAAGTGAACTCAATTCTTTTTCTAGTGAAGTTTTGTACAAAGTCGACTTACGATTGAAATAATTTTTCATCGATGGGCCGCGAATTATGAAGAATTTACGTTCAAAAATTAATTGGCGGTCATCCATGATTTCTTTTAAAATGAATTTTGAAATTTACTGTTTTAATTTTTAATAATATTTTTTGTGCCAAAGAATTGGTAATAAAAATGTGCAAAAATAATTTTCTGAATTCTATGGTGGACACTTATAACATATATTTAACCCATTCAACTCGGTTAAGCGGTTTTTAAGATAAACGAGTTTTTTCATTTATATTTTCGACCTCATAACTATACTCCAATAGCGATTAGAAGACTAAAAATTTAGGATAGTGAGTTTCTCATTGATGGTAACAACGTATTTAATTTTGGTGCTGATCGGAGTGGGGGCAGTTTTTGTATGCTTATTCTGCTATGCCCTTTAATATTTTTATACCCTTGCAAAGGGTATTATAATTTTGCCCAGAAGTTTGCAACGCATAGAAATATTCATTTCCGACCCTATAAACTATAGCCTATTCCCTTTCCGCGAATAATCGGAATTGGTAGTTGAAATTTCCTAGAAAGATTAAAAAGCTGTGTCGATTGAGCTTCGAATAACACAGTCAGTTTTTGAAACGAGAATAATTAACAATTCCGATTCCGTATGATTTGATCGAAATCGAAAACGGGAACAGGCCGGTATTTTTCTTGATCATACGAGCTGAGTCGATTGAGCTTTGTCGGCCGTCGCGACTAGTCTCTCAGTTTTTAAAGCGAGATGGGCGCGTCGCGACGTTCCTGCGTGTGCATTAGGCCTCTGCGGCGGCCGACTGCACAAAATCACACGTACGCTATAAGCATTGAAAGCAACACGAATGTTGTGCACGAAAGTTGTGCTTGTATGCGTGTGAAAAGTGTGACGATATGTGTGCATGCCCATCTCTGTTTTAAAGCTATCGAGCGAAACTTGCCGGTCTTCTTTTTACTGCCCTGCTAATATGTCGGAACCGACCGGATCGGATGACTATATCTTATAGCTGCCATAGGAACTATCGGTCGAAAAGTGGGTTTTTATGAGAAAAATTTTTTTGTTTTTAATGTTAACGTGTCTCACTTCAGCAATTATTAATATTATGCGCTTTCACAAAGATTTGGAAGTTTTGGTCAAAATCGGATGACTATATTCTAAAGCTGTCATAGGAACTATCGGTCGAAAAGTGGGTTATATTTAGAAAAATAGTTTGTTTTAATGCTGGCGTTCTTAAACTCTGATGTATTAAAACATTTGCAAGGGTATAAAAACTTCGGCAAAGACGAAGTTAGCTTGGCCTCGTTTTAGCTAAATTAGTATTTCTAAGTTAGTATCCAGTGTATCCACCTCTATTTTTGGCCCTAAGCTATTCTTTTTGGCATACTCTTAATAAGAGCCTGCTCTACTGTTGTCTCATACCACAGTTTTTGGACACCTTCCCTTAATTTTTGTTTATTTGAAAATGAATGCTTTGCCAATTTCTTTTTTTAAGTTTCCCCACAAGTTTTCAATGGGGTTAAGGACGGGGGGATTGGCTTGGCCACTTCAGAACGTCAACTTTTTTCGTCCTCGAAAAATTTAGATAACAGCCTTAATAATATAATACCCAACGTAATGGCATATTTTCCTCAGCATACGGTACCATGACTGATTCCAATATGGATTTGTACTCTTCAGCATTCATTTTGTTCGTAGTCTGATAAATTGAACCTACGCTGTACCAGGAGAAGCAACCCCATACCATTAAATTGCCACCTCCATGTTTGACTGTTTTTTTTTTGTAGACCGTGGATGGAATTCTTTCCATTAGGGCGTCGAACCCAGTCTTTGTGGTCCCTTGCAAAAGTTTGCCTCATGGTGATATTTTTTTTGCGCATAAGTGGGACTTTTCTGGCAATTCTTCCTGGTAGGTTGGCATCTTAGTAGTCGTCTTCGGATAGTTGGAGCACTAACTGAATTCCCAATTTCGGCTGCAATAACCTTCGATGACTTAAATGGGTCCTTTTTGCTCAAAGATACTATGTAGTGGTCAAGGGCTTCAGTTGTGTTTTGTGGCCTTCCACGGGTTGTTTTCTTTTAATTTTTTATTTTTTTTTTTTCTAATGAATTTTTTTTTTTAGTTTATTTTTTTTTTTCAGACTCAAGAACCAATCAACGTTCTTTTTTTATAATGATTTTAATTAAAATTTTAATTTTTTTAAATTATATTATTTTAAAATTATTCTTTATAAATGAGAATTTTGACATTATTTTCTATTTAAAGAATTAATAAAATTTGTGGAATTTTTAAATTTTAAATTTTTATTTAATTTATTTTTTATATTTTAATTTGTGGATTTCGCAACTTATAGAAAAGCTATATATGGCCACCTTTCACTCAACTCTTGGTCACAGTGTGGTTACATGGATAAAAATAAAATTTTATGTTTTTTAAAATTGGTAATTGGTGTACAAACTATAGCCGCACTTTGATTTTTCAGTGTACGCATAGAAAGAGTAGAGGTAGAAAAACTTTGCGATTACCGTTTGAAAGAGCGTTCAAAATGAGAGAAAATAAGTGACAAACATCAACACTCTCAGTGCAAAAATTAACCGTTATGTTTCATTTTCGTTTTGTGAGCGGTGCACTACTATAGCCGCACAATCTAATTTCTTATTCTGTGTTTTCTGGCGGCGATTTTATTTGAGTACACTTCGTTGAGTAACTATTTGTAATAGATTTGTAAATATGCCAAGTGGGCCAGTGCTGTCAGATGTCGAGAAAGGCCAAATTTTGGCGCTCAAAAGTGAGAATTGCTCATTTCGTGAAATTGTCTGAAAAATTGGACGATCCGACGAAGTTGTGCGAAATATTTGTAAAAACCGAAATGAATATGAAAAAAAAAAAAGAGAAACGGCAAGCTAAAGTCGAGCTATACCGAACGATTTCAATATACCCTGTACTCATGAAGCTTGTCTAAAGTCGGCTCTAACCGACTTCCGATCTCTTTAAAGTTTTGTGACCATCTTCTCCGAAGGTATGCAACATTTTTTGGGTGGGTGGCGGGGGGGCTTGATTCACTTTTTTTGCTCATAACTTGAGAACCGTTCATCCGATCTTTATCATTTCTTCGGCAAATCGATTCATTTTGCTAATGACCTAACTATCTCTAGAAGGTACGAATCATCTATCTTCAAAACTGTGGGAGATATGACGTTTTTTCCAAATTGCGGGGGCGGGGGGGGCGTGGCCAAAATTTGAAAACAAACTTGATCTGCGTGCAGATAAAAGAAGCATTTGTCCCATACATGTCAAACCTCTATCTCTTACCATCTCTGAGATCTGTGTTACGCGGACAGACGGACAGACGGACGGACGGACGGACGGACGGACGGACAGACGGACATGGCTAAATCGACTCGGCTGTTGATGCTGATCAAGAATATATATACTTTATATGGTCGGAGATGATTCCTTCTCCCCGTTACAAACATTTGCACAAACTTATATATACCCTTTTCCAAGGGTATAAAAACACGGAGGACGTAAGCCGAAGATAAATCAGCGTGACCAGCGCCGATTAGTGAGTGCTGCAAGTAATTCATTAAGGACCTCTAATGAATTAGAGGCTGAATGTGGCCTAAAAAGTGTCTCGGTGGACCGTTGCACGGGCTTTTAAGAAGTCTAAAAACATAAAGCGACAAAAAATGAAGGTGGCACCAAGGTTACTGGACCGCCATAAGGAAACCCGGGTGAAATTCGCCAGAGATAACTTGGAAACTAACTGGACAAAAGTAAACACTTTTTATAAAGCAATGCAAATATTAATTTATCTTTCTAGATCATTTTCTCGGATGAGAAAAAGTTTAATTTGGACGGTCCTGATGGGTTTTCGCACTATTAGAGGGATTTGAGGAAGGAACCCCTATACTTTTCTAAGAGAAATTTTGGAGGAGGATCATTGATGGTTTGGGCTGCGTTCTGCGAGTCTGGATGCTTGGAGCTGGCATTTCCAAGCACTCATATCAACTCAAGAGAGTACGAGGACATTTTTCAAATGAATTTATTGCCTTTTCTTCGCGGTCGAAAGCGTCTAAAAGCTCATTTTCCAAAAGGACAACGCATAAATGCACGGCTTGAATGCAATAATGTTCGGTTTTTGGAGTGGCCCGCGTGCTCCACGGACATGAATCCGATAGAAAACCATGGAGCGTTGCTGGTCCGAAGGATTTTTGCTCAAAGCCCTAAGTACAATAGTACTAAGGACCTCAAATTGGCAATAATTAATGCATGAGAAGAACTGTCCCTTAGTGATTTAAAAAACCTCGTAGACAGTATGCCGAATAGGATCCATGAGTTAATTAGTGTTAAAGGAGGTTACACTCATTATTAAAGTGAATAAAAACATATTAATTAGTTAACATTTTTCTATAGTTTATTTAATTTAGTGAAGTGCGGCTATAGTAGTGCACCAAAAAAAACACTGAGAGTGTTGATGTTTGTCACTTATTTTCTCTCATTTTGAACGCTCTTTACAAACGTAAAATTTTTCTTATTCCCCCCCCTTTTTTTTTTTTTTCCCCTTAAAAACCAACTCCGGCTATGGTTTTGGATTTGGGTAAACCTTTTATATTTATATTTTTTTGTGTTTGCCGGTGTATTTGTTGTTTTCCATCACTTTGATCTGTTTTTGTTAACTTGGGGGGGGGGGGGGGGAAACACTTTGACGGTAAAACATCTTTAATTTGGGTACGCGAACGATTTTGGCAGGAGTAAAATTTGATTTCAGTGTCACGTGACGCTTAAGTTGATTTGTTCAGTTTCTGTTTTATTTTATTATTATTTTTATTTTTTTTGAATTTATTTGTTTTATTTTTTGTGAACGAAAATAAGCTCTTAAACTAAGCATTATGTTTCACATCAAAGACTCGACCCTTTTTTTCCCCCACAAAAATACATACATAACCATGTTTAAGGCTTTCTTAAGGTAAAGATTTTAGTTAGCTGCGTTGTATTAAAATTGAAATTTTTACTAGTAGAGGAAAAACCGAAATTAACCCATATATTTGTTTCTGTTTCGGTACTGATAACAGGTTATGTTGATAAAGGTTATGGGGTTACGCTAGACTTTATAACACATTTTTTAAGCGTTTAATCTCTGGTTTTTGCCTTATATGGATCAAGTCTAAATTACAAGTATTCGGACACGACAGCTAATTCTGATGTCAAAGAAGATTGCGTTGAAGACTGTTCTATTATTTTAGAAGAAGATTTGGCTAATTATATTATTCAAATTTATTAATAGATTTAATTGATTGACTATAAAAGCACATAGCTGTTTTCTCGTTGTAATAAAGAGTATAAGATTCAATGCAGAAATATTTTACACATGTCAGCAAATTGGGAAAAAACTCGGTCACTGTTGGAAATGCATTTCAGGCGGCTTGCTGATGCGACATTATGGAAAATTGGTCTACAAATTAAGTCAGTTTCTGTGTTTTTTTTTGTAGTTTGTTTTGGGTGTAAAGTAACATGTGTCTTAAAAGTTTGTTGAATATTAAATTGCAAAAACGAGAACCTTGAATTTGAAATGAAATTGAAAAAATTTCACTTTTGTGTTGACAAAACTTGAATACTCTTTTACACACACACTTATACATATATAAAGGAAAAATCGGTTTAATATTTTGAATCTGCCGCCTTAGTTCAATTAACATTTCCCCTCATTTATATCGTTCATCGCATATCGATAACATTAAAATCGTTTAACAGCGCCATCTACCGACAGCTATCAAATCAACACGTCAACGTTTTCTTCTTCTTTCCCACTCATCACCTGGGCCGCTTTGTAAAGGGAGAGATTTCCTACGGATGTTTAATTTCAATTGTGCCGGCGATTTATTGAAATAAAACATTTAAGCAACTAACTCACTAGGACCAATCAGAAAACGGCACACCAGCAGGTAAGTGGGCGAGAAAAGGCTTTGTTAGGGCGAGCCAACAGCTGCTGCTGCTTGCGTTGGCAAAAAAAAAAAGAAAGAAAAGGAAGAAATTGACAGAAAAAAAGGTCATTGCACTCTAATAGCACACATTTTTGGTTCTCTTTTCCCCCCCACAGCCATGAAGCTGCCACCTAGTAAATGTCGCTGGACGATAATCCACTTTCTGGGCCTGGTCTTAAGCCTGGCTCTAATGCCCAGTGCCGATGCGGCGGCCGTCATGTCCGTTGATTTGGGCACGGAATGGATGAAGGTTGGCGTGGTCTCACCAGGTGTACCCATGGAAATTGCCCTGAATCGTGAATCCAAGCGCAAAACACCGGCCATATTGGCCTTCCGTGATGGTGTACGTACCATGGGCGAGGATGCACAAACAATTGGCATACGTGAACCATCGGCAGCATATGGATATCTGTTGGATTTGCTGGGCAAAACCATTGACAATCCAGTGGTGGATTTGTACAGGTGAGAAGGGGTTTAGATTTGTGTATTCGTTTGGGCCACGTCACTCTTTGAGCTGAACATGGCATGGGGGGGCGGGTAACAGGCCAGGGGGGAGGGGGTTCAATTGGTTAAGTATTAAAGTAGTGAACAATTCAAATTTTTAATGTTTTCTTTCTTCGTTTTAGAACAGAAATTATGCAAATTCTTTGTTGGAAGCTTCTTGGGAAGAAATCTAAAGCAAAAGTTGATATTTTTAAGCTAGGCACATAGGGCTCCATTGCAACCTCGCAGTCTGCTCCATTTTGCCGCTTGAAATGAATTTTATTGTTGCTCCGCGGGCTTAAACCAACAGATTTCAGAGTTAACCTTAAAGAACTCTTCGCCTTGTGCCTCCGTCTGTCCAAATTTCAAAATTTATTAGCTAAATGGTTCACAATTTGTTGAATCTATGTAGAAATCTTCTTTATTACCCTTTTGCTTAGAATCTGTATTAGATTACGGAGCTTTATCCAAGCAGTATTCGTTGTGCAGTCACAAAACTCTCCCGCAATTTGGAAATAACCTCATTTCTCACAAAGTTTTGTAGTTCAATGGTTAGTTTCTTTAAGACATATTTGGTAAGCCTTCCTAAGATCCTTAGGATGAACGATAGACAAGTTATAAGCAAAGGAAAGTTCGCTGAAGCAGCGCTTCCTACACACTTTTGTGGGGACAGATCATATTTCATTTGATTGATTCTTTAGTAGTCTGGATTTACTTCATCTCGTTATCTTCTATAGATTCCTAGTCATCTTCTCCATTCCACCTGACACTTGTACGATGCGTGTTCGCTCTCCCCAGCACTTGGTATTCTCTCCGTTTGCTAACTCCCTGCCGTTATCCGTTCAGCACAGATCTCTTAAAGATTTCCGTCATTTCATTGCACCTTTTAGTTCATACGCCCACTAGAACCCGCGGCTTCGCTCGCATTTGTGTATGCAGATTTTCCAAAAATTTAAAAGTCACGTATTCCAGCATGACTTTGAAGCAAATCGCACGAAAATTTAAAATTCTCCCATGTCAATTTTGTAGAACTTCCATATAGAGCTTTAAAAACAAGACTGCAAATCTGTACAATTTTGTTGAAGGTTCAGACCAGAGTTTCTAGAAAAGGAAAAAGTTTATGGTTCCGTTTTTTAAACATGTCGAACCATTGTAAAGTTCGGACCAGTTTCTGTATTTATCGAACCAAAAATTTCCACACCATAAAATAGGTGGGTACTAAAACATTTGTGCAAAAAGCAACTTGATGTTAACAGGCAGGAACCACTGTGACACACTAGCAGCCCATAAGTCCGATCAGTTGCTGTTTAAATATGCTTGCTCCAACGAAAAGTGTTATTAAATATTATTCCCAGATTTACTGCCTGTTCCACATATTGAATGGAGTGATATTTTACGCAATTTTGGAAACAGACTTGTATCAACAGGTTTTTTTGTGAATGACACTACATTTTGATTTTAGTGTATTCTAAACCCAAGCCATTCTCTTTTGCCCAGTGGATAATTTTATCAAGTACATCATTCGAAACAAATACACAGTCTTCAATTTGAGACAGCGAACGACTAACATATTTGGACGTCATCTGCGTACAGATGAGTTCACAATTAGACAGAATATTCGGTAAGTCATAAACATACAGAAAACAATAGGGTCCTAATACAGATCCTTGCGGTACACCAAGAGTCAATGAAGTACAATTGGAGGCACATGATCCGAAACAAGGTTGGAGCCTGTCAGTGAGGTAAACCACGCTTGTTGCATCGGTTTGATCACTTTAGTTTTGATCTGCACGAACTTATTATACAGGTACAATTCAAATAGTTGCTTAGTAGTAGTTGCACTTGACAATTAAGGTCAAAGTCATACGTCAAGAAAAATTATCATGTCTTAAAAAGCAGGTACAGAGATCTGATCATACAATAGAATATCTTTATTCGATTCGTTAACAAAAAAATAAGAAGGACACAAAAATAGAGAAATGGGTGGGCATTGTTTTATTGACTACTTGTAATCCCAGCGTCTGAAAATTTTCTAAAAGATGAGTTTCTTTGAGAAGATTGCTATTAAAAATCGCCAGCTATAATAATGTCAGTGTATGTTAAAGATAGGTCAGTAATTACGTCCAGTATTTGTGAATAGTCAATATTTGATTGGGCCTGTATATGCAGCCAATTAGTGCTTTTTGATAAGGAATGTTTGTTACATACTTCTAAAAATAATATTCAATTTCACTATTGCTACAGATTAGTTTCCTGAATTAACTTTTTCTATTTACATAAATAGCGACCCCACCTGCATGTCCAACACGATCAGAACGATAACACATAACACAGACAAACACTCAAGTCAGGCATAAACCATATTTCAGATACACAGATAATATTAACATTGGTTAAATAGGTGATTATGAAAAAAAAAACAACCTAGAAACTTCTTCCATTAATTGTTGCCTGTATTTTTAAGCTTGACTGACATATGTTACTAGACTTGTCCAATCAACAAGTTAATGCATTCATCCACATTTAAATGTGGTGTTCCGAAGCATCCTGACCTGATCTCTTGTAAGATGGGACATTTCCCCAGGAAGTGCACTATATCCCCGCGTTTCCTCAAGTTGCACAGTGAGCATTCAGTGAGCGGTAGTTTAGGTTGAGCATCTCTACTCTTGCTTTGAAAATTTACATTATTCTGTAGGAGACGATATCGTCCCAAAAGTAATTGTTTTTATTTAAGTGTTTGTAAAGAGCTCTATCATGCTTGATCCTCCCACATCCTCCTTATCTTGACGTCTATGTTAGGAATCATTCTATTCTGCTCCAATCTCCACAAGCTTGTTATTTCCAGTGTCAGCAGGGACTCATAGTCGCTTGCTATATTAAGCCATTGGCTAAAGATTTTAGGTTGCTCTTCTTATTCAAATAACTGAATGGTCTTCAGATTAATGGATCTGAGGATAGAGGATTCTGGGCCTGCACTTCTTGCTGTGCTCGGGCTCAGCTCGTCGGATGGTTTGGGGTCCTTCCTTCAGCAAACACACCACTACAATAATTAAGTGCACTTTCAAACGTAAGAATTAAGGCAACATCGGAATAGGGACTTAAATAGACGAAAAGTTTTGCGTATAGACTGATTGGATCTAGGGTATTGAACTGTCGGTTATACCCTATTCTGTACCCACCCTTCCTTGGCATACGTCTATGGAAATGATCTTGGTATGCCCCTATGCAGCTCTTAGCTGCTACTTACGTATGGGTTGGCATTGTTTTTTTGGATCGGCGACTGACCATTGGGAAAATCTTAAGCTGTCATGTGTGATTCGAAGTCGTCCAAGAGGACAAGGAGATCGTCTAGATAGACAAAGACTCTCGTACGTAAATGAGGAGGGATGACATTGTCCATGAGTCTGCATAGGGTCTGGGGTGCGTTGCACAGTCCTAAAGGCATTACTTTGTACGGGTACAACGGCCTATTTGCTATCGTAAATGCAGTATATGACCTAGACTTCTCCTCTAGGGGGATCTGCCAAAATGCGTGTTTCATGTCGAGCCCCGTAATGTATCGAGCCGGAGGTAATCGACTTAAAATGCCGTCGATATGAGGCAGTGGGTAAGCGTCTTTGCGCGTATACTTATTAACGACTCGAGAGTCGAGACACAACCTCAAAACGCAGTTGCTGCTCCAAGGACTCTTAGACTCCTCAATTATGTCCATGGCCAGCATATTATCGACTTCTTCGAACATTTTTTTCTCTACCGCAGGCGAAATAGGCCAATGTCGTTGCTTGACCGGTATAGCCTCGCCTACATCTACACTATGTTCGATCGCGTGTGTGCACCCTAGTCCTTCTTTTTCATAGGAGGGAATCTTAGCAATTACGCGATCAAGACTAACTTTTTGAGCAGGGCTTAGAAGGTGCATATTTGAAGCTTTCCGTGTTTTCTTCACAGCCGGTATCGAGTGCAGATACTTGTTCCATCGAATTCATTATATGACTTACTAGGCCAAATGAATGTCAAAAGTCCATGCCCAAGTAAACGTCCTGCTTCAGTCTAGGGATGACATAAAACACGATAAGTAATTTCAAATGAAAGTTTCCCTACTACAGAACACTCAGAATCGTTAGCGGTTTTAATATAGCCAGAGCATTTTGTGAGCTTTGGACCATGAAGAAGTTCCCCAGCTGCTTGATTGCCTACGCAACTGATTGTTGCACCGGAATCTAAAAGAGCAATATATTCTTTATTTTCTATAGTAAGTTCTGTATAGAGTCGATTGTCTGATTTAAGGAAGAGAGCTGAAACTAGCCTTTTCCGAGTGGAATTAACCTTTTTCTTAAAAGTTCTGAGCCGCAACGTTGATCGTTTAGGCTTAGTATTTAAGCATATGCTGTTTACATCAGCGAAAATGCGTTCTCGTGCCGCTAAGTACTTGGCTAGTCTTATATGAAAAGGCAAGGTGCTGGTTAGCACTCGTATTAGAATAAGTTGAGCTGAAAGCTGTTCGTTGGTACAGATCTGGGAGCTGACTTGCCTCAGTCTGACACCAAGAATCTAAAGTTATTGTTTGGATGCGGCAGAACTTTGCAGGACTGCGCATCCAGACGCCAGTTTTCCGAAGGGTTGCAGACCAAACACTTTGGCTTGAAGGTGTTCTCCACAGCCGTAGCAGAAAATGATATGTTGCTCTAAGCAGTCATCAAATCGATGTCCTGGCTTATCACAGTTCCAGCACACTAAAGGTTTGCGTTGGATAGCTGATATTTCCTCGCCCTTTTGTTCACTGGGTTCGATTTCAAGATCAGCTCAAATTTGCCTTTGGGAATATGCAATCGAGCTTTGCTTGTAAAATTGCTCATGTGTACGGATTTCCTCCCGAAGTCTTGCTAAGGTAGAAATACCGAGATGCATGAGCTCATAACGTATTGAGTTTTTGGAATTATGAATCAATAAGCGGACAAGAGAGCTTTCTGTTATATATTTTGACGCAATCGACCAGTAAGTATTTCAACTGCAAACTGAAAATCTTAAAACGATTCTTGTACGGCCGATTTTGACGCGAGTTTCATCGTTGACCAAAGTCTATATCATCATCGATGTCCTCGAACTTTTTCTTGAATTCTTCGTAGAATGCTTCCCAGGTAAAACGAGGATTAGCGCGATGAAACTGCTAAAACAATTTTTTTGTTTTTTTATCAAGGAGAAGGGGGAAAGGGAAATTTTTTTTTTGGTTTTTTTTTCTAGGGGTTTACCCTTTATCCTTTCCCTTTTCTTTTCTTTTTTTTTTCTTTTTCTCCTTCCCTCTTTTTTTGTTTTTTTTTTTTAAATATTTTTAAAAACATTTTAAAATATATTTTTTAAATTTAGAGGTATCTTATCAAATTGCTGATGCCACTCCTTCTTTCCGCTTCTCTTCTGCTCTTACTCCTTTTTGCCCCCACAAAAACATTTTGCTTCAATTTTCCGTCTTTGGAAGGTGAAATTTTCCAGAAGCCCCGTCTTAGTTTACATTTTTATCACAAATTGAAACTAACTGGAGCGCTACAAACGGGAGGAGTTTCTGGCTTTGGGCAGCACCCACATTAGCCCTCTATATATCCTATCAATGAATCAGTCAGTCGTTGTCTCTTTGTCTAATACTGAAACCTTCTCTTCTTTCCAGACAACGTTTCCCCTACTACAACATTGTGGGCGATCCCGAACGCAATACGGTGGTGTTCCGTAAAAGCGATACCGAAGAGTTCTCGGTGGAGGAATTGATTGCCCAAATGCTGGTCAAGGCCAAGGAATATGCCCAGGAATCCACACAGCAGACTATAACCGAGTGTGTGCTGACCGTGCCGGGTTACTTTGGTCAAGCGGAGCGTGAGGCTTTGTTGGTGTCCGCGCAATTGGCCAATTTGAAGGTGCTGCAGCTAATCAATGACTATGCCGCCGTGGCCCTCAACTATGGGGTGTTCCATCGCGGTGAAATCAATGAAACGGCTCAGTATTATTTGTTCTATGACATGGGAGCCTACAAAACCTCGGCCGCGGTGGTTAGCTATCAGCTGGTCAAGGATAAGCAGACCAAAGAGACCAATCCGGTGGTACAGGTTTTGGGAGTGGGCTACGATCGTACCTTGGGTGGTCTGGAGGTGCAGTTGCGTTTGCGTGATTATTTGGCAGCGGAGTTTAATGCCTTGAAAAAGACCAAAACGGATGTGACCAAAAATCCACGTGCCCTGGCCAAGCTATTTAAGGAGGCGGGAAGACTGAAGAATGTGCTGTCGGCCAACAATGATCACTATGCTCAAATAGAGAATTTGCTGGAGGATATTGATTACAAATTGCAGGTGTCACGTGAGAAACTGGAAGAGATTTGTGAAGATTTATGGCCCAGGGCCACCAAGCCTTTGGAGCAGGCTTTGAGCTCATCGGGTTTGGGCTTGGAAGTGATCAATCAGGTGATACTATTTGGAGGAGGAACGCGAGTACCGCGCGTACAGGAGACCATTAAGCAAATGATTAAACAGGAACTGGGCAAGAATCTGAATGCAGATGAGTCGGCCACCATGGGAGCAGTGTACAAGGCGGCGGATTTGTCTGCTGGCTTTAAGGTCAAGAAGTTTGTGGTCAAGGATGCGGTATTGTTTCCTCTACAAGTGTCCTTTGAGCGTGATCCCGGAGAGGGGGCAGCCATTAAGCAGGTGAAACGCGTGCTGTTTGCCCTAATGAATCCCTATCCACAGAAGAAGGTTATAACCTTTAACAAGCACACGGATGACTTTGAGTTTTATGTCAACTATGGGGATCTGGAACGCTACAGCCAGGAGGAGGTAAAGGCTTTGGGCAGCACTAATATAACACGCGTGGAACTGACCAAGGTGAAGGAACTGATGGAGAAGTCTAAGAAGGATTTGGTGGAGAATAAGGGTATTAAGGCTTACTTCTATTTGGATGACTCGGGGGTGTTCCGCTGCACCGGAGTGGAGTATGTGTATGACAAGCAAAAGCTGGATGATGAACAGGAAGATGAGGATTCCACTTTGGCTAAGCTGGGCAGCACCATAAGCAAGCTATTTGCCAAGGAATCGGGAGATGGAGCTGACACAGAAGGAGAAGGCTTTAAAAAGGCAGAACCGGAGGCAGAAGAGCCCTCCATACCCGGCTCCAATGATGACAAGCCAAATGAAGAGGAGTCTTTGAACAAATCCACCGACCAGGAGGCCAAACCTGAGGCTAATGCGGAGAAGAATGAAACCACCATTAAACTGGTTACCGTCAAATCACCCGTGACCCATCACACACAGCTAAGATTCACAGCTCCACTCTCTGGCTCGGGCTATGACAGCTCTCAGGCCAAACTGGCGGCCATTAATCAGGCCGAGGAGCAACGTGTGCGTTTGGAATCCTCCTTCAATGCCCTCGAATCGCATATCATAGAGGTACAGCAAAAGCTAGAGGAGCCTGCCTATGCCAAGTGTGCCACTGCCGAGGAGAAGGAGCAACTCCTTAGCGAATGTAGCAAACTGTCAGAGTGGCTCTATGAAGACATTGAAAATCCCAAGGCTGAAATCTATGAGGATAAACTGGCTCAGCTGAAGAAGCTCTCAAATGTATTCCTAGCCCGTCACTGGGAGCATGAGGAGCGTCCCGAGGCCATTAAGGCTCTCAAAGGCATGATTGAGGGTGCCGAGAAATTCCTGGTTACCGCTCGTAATCTCACCAAGGACACCAATCCCGAAAAGGATGTGTATACCCAGGTGGAGATTGATACCCTAACCAAGGTCATAGCCGAAACCAACAGCTGGCTAAAAACCGAAATGGCTGGCCAAAAGAAACTCAGTCTCAATGCCGAGGTTCGCTTAACCGTCAAGGATTTGACCGATAAAATGGGTCTACTTGATCGTGAGGTCAAGTATTTGGTAAACAAAATAAAAATCTGGAAGCCCAAGGTCAAGCCAGTGGACAAAAAGTCCAATGAGACTGAAAAGAAGGAGCAAACAGAGTCAGCGGGTTCGGGCGAAGCAGAGGAGCCACAAGTAGAAGAACCCCAAGCTGAAGAGGAGGACACGGTTACCGACACCACACCCACGCCCACAACGCAGGAGGAGGAGCAGCAGCAGGAGGAGGCAAAAACTCCACACGGTGAGCTGTAAACCGCCGCAGGATTAGAGAGGAGCGCGCTTTAAGCTGAACCGGCGGAGGGGATGGACTGGCATATACAGGGGGAGGGCGGGGTGATAATCGTGATAAACGACAAATGTGTTGAATGGCTGGGAGAAGGGGGGACTTTACGGGGGGCATCCCCTGCCGCACTGCGCGCCCTTTCAAGTGCTCTTTTTTTTTTTTTTTGTATACATATTCAAATTAGCTAAAGATCGAGATCGATATCGGGGTATTTAATGCATGCGCTACACTTAACTTAATCTAAATAAAACATCAAATCAATTTCCATTCCGTCATGCTATAAGTTCTCACCCTCCTCCTCCTCTTCACCTTCTACTTCTATCGAGAATGAAATGTGAGATTGAAGAATGAAGCAGAGTGGCAAAAAATCAAGCTCAAAAAAAGAAAACAAGAGAAATAAAATTAAAAACTACTTTTTTGTATTTTGTAAATATTTAAGCACCAATTTTACTCTTTTTTTTCCATCTTTTTAAGAAACAATTTATTCATAATTTATAGAGTGCATTTCGGGCTGTTCTAGTTGTAGACGCTGAAAGCAGTGGAAACATGTCAAGCAATTTATCGATATCGTGAGATCGATGACGAAACTCTAAGAGATGGCAATCAACTTAACTGTAAATCAAGTGTTTTGGGTGGGGAAATTGAAAGGGGAAGGATCCCCAGCAAACAATTGAGCAATTGTTTAATCGGCAATCGCCAAAAAGAATTCTGAAGCCGCGGGGTTGAACAATCTACCCCTCGACTCCCAGAAGATTGTATAGTCGTCCACCGCAGAAAAGAGTCTTCTGGGAGTTGCGGGAAAGATTGCTAAAAGATTTAATCATCTAGCATTCTTCTGGGAGGTGATCGAAAAAGAGGCAATGAAGGAGTAACGGGACCAGTGTTGCCAATTTGGCCTTTTTCCGAATAGATCTATCCTGTTTTTAACTGCTTCAGCCGGAAAAAATTACAAACATCCCCTATCCGGTATTCTGTCCTTTTTTTACCTTAAGGCCTATACTCAGATAAGATAAATTTTTAGTTAGCTACGATATTTCACATGAATAGAAACAATTTCATACAAATAAGATGCCTTTTCAAACGTATTAAGATTTCAAAGCTGTACAAAATTGTTTCTATTCATGTGAAATATCGTAGCTAACTATCTTATCTTATCTTATCTGAGTATAGGCTTTATCCGGTAATCTGACTTTTGAGACTAAATTGGTAGAATGTAAAAACTCTTTTTATATGCGGGGGTGCCACAGAATTCACTAGCGATTTGGCTTCTAGCGATTTGCCAAATCGCTCGAATATTTTCGCCATGCCACAGAACTTCGAGCGATTTCATTTTTTAAGCATGTTCACAAACCCTTTCGAACTTGGCTGCGTAGGGTAGAAAGTGCAAATTAGATTAAGCCTTTTCATGCGTTTTTGACTAATATTTTGAAATGTAAGCCATTTGGTTTGTTTTTTTTCAATTTTAATTTAAAATTTGCATTTCCCACACAAAAAAATTAAATTTTCCGCCCGCCAACAAAAAAAAAATGATACCTTGCAACTCTACCTGCTGTGCGGTTACGAGAAAACGGCGAACGTAAATGTAAGCAAGAGATTTCTTTTAATTAAACAAATGACAATTACAATTAAGGGAAGAAGCAAATCCGTAAGCAGACGCTAGAGTGCACCCGTCTTTGATCCTCATCTGACCGTCTTTCTAAGTCAGACGATATGCGTAGGCAAAATCATAAGGGTAATGATGCTGTGATCAAAAACAACATTGGGCCGGCCACGCATTATTCAATTTAAGCAATCGGAGGAAAGGTTGGCCAGACTTAAAGACAGTTCTTTCCAGGCTGCAGCCGCAACTTCCCAGTCGCCCATTGTGAGATTGAGGGTCAAGCAAGTCCTTATGCTTTTTCATGAAAGCAAAGCAAATTTCGCTCTCTACATCTGTTCGATGCTTTCTCCTTTATAATTAATTTTAATTTTAACCATTTCGGAAGAATAATAAAAATTACCAACATTTGAGCGGCTTCTCGTCAGTCGAGCGTCACTTCGAGCGATTTCATTGTTTTAGCTTGTTCACAAACCCTTTCGAACTTGGCTGCGTAGGGTACACACCCCCAGTAAAAAACAATTTTAATTACCCCTCCCATGCGTTTTTTATTAATACTTTGAATGTAATCTATTTGGTTAGTTCTTTTTTTAAACAACACAAACTTAATTTTCTTCAACTGAGATAAATTTTTTGTATTTCGCACACAAAATATTCCAAATTTTTCCGCCCGTTAAAAAAAATGATACCTTGCAACTCTAGCTGCTGTGCGGTTACGCAAGAACGGTGATCGAAAATGTAAGCGAAATAATTGATTTAATTAAATAAATGCCTCTCGCAGTACAGATAGCAATCGACAATTCAGGGGAAGACGCAAATCCGTAGGAGACGCCTACAGTGCAGCCGCCTTGGGTCCGCATTGAATCTTCTTTCTAAATCAGACGATATATGTAGGCAAGATTATACGGGTAAACGATGGAGTGCTTAAAAAATAATATTGAGCCACGCATTATTCAATTCAAGCAATCTGAGGAAAGGTTGGCCGGATTTAAAGTCAGTTCTTTCCAGGCTGCAGCCACAACTTCCCTGTCGCCCATTGTGAGATTGAAGGACAAGTTCTAATGCTCCTTCATAAAAGCCAAACAAATTTCGCTCTGGACATCTGTTCAACGCTTTATAACAATTTCGGAAGAATAATAAAATTTACCAACATAGCGGCTTCTCATCATCGGCCGACGCCAAAGGCGTTGCCACTTTATTCAACTCAGACTGGCAGCAATCGACTTAAAAATTGCACCCAATAATTAAGCAAGAGAACAACGAAAAAATTATTGCTAGCTAATCTAATTTTTTGATCTTTGTTTTAACAAAAAATCGCTATTTTATACACTTTAAAACTAAGTTCGATTAATTTCGAACTTTAAATGTTAAAAGGTGGCTTCACTGAAATACTAGCGGTTTGGTGAGTTGAAGTGAATGACCAATTTCACTATAGAATTACCCAGCGATTTTACTAGCGATTTAGTAAAATGCTAATTTAATAAACCTAACACGTTCAATGTTTACTTTTTATACCCTGTTCTCATTAAAAATGGGAAAAAGGGGATCATTGTCAAATGTAACAGCCAGAAGGAGGCACCTCCGATCCCATAAAGTATATGTATTTTTGATCAGCATCAACAGCTGCTTCGATTTAGCCATGTCCGTCTGTCTGTCTGTCCGTCTGTCTGTCTGTATGAACGCGTCGATCTCAGAGACTGTAACAGATAGAGCCACAAGTTTTGGCATGTATGTAGGTGTATACTGTACCCACATCAAGTTTGTTTCAGATTTGGAGAATTCCACCTCCTCCATCTTTTAGCAGCGAAAAACTGTCTCTCTCTCTGTATGAACGCGTTGATCTCAGAGACTATAAGAGGTAGAGCCACCAATTTTTGCATGTATGTAGGTGTATATCGTACCCAAATCAAGTTTGCTTCAGATTTGGCAAATTCCTCCTCCTTCTCCTTCTAACCGCGAAAAACTGTCAGAGCTAAAATTTTTAAGTTTGAACCTAATGATTGAATATATATTCTATTCTGTATACCACTACAAGATTCGAGCAAAAACACCGAAGATATGCAAGTGCGCCTCCCCAATTATTCAAATAAATTTTAAAATAAAAGGAGTTCAAAGCTATAGGAACCACATTACTTGGAACAGGGTATTTTGCTGTCGGGGCACTCGGCCCGCCAACACTCATACTTGTTTTGATGTAGATTATTTACAAATTGAACACCCTTCAAGAATCGAAAAGCTTTTTTTTTTAAAATTTTTTTTAAGCGCTTTTTTAAGCAAATCGCCAACTCAAGAGTGCGCGATTATCAAATCACTCGAAAACAGGCTCTATGGCAGGGTGAAATCAAATTCGAGCGAATTTAGAGCGAATGTGATTTTTGTGGCACCCCTGTATATTTGCTGTTTTTTAAACCGATTCAGAGCATCACCTGTGTCGAATCAAAAATAATCCCATCGGACATTCAATTTGATGTTCTTGAAGATGATTTTCCGCAACACGTAAATCGGGATTTATATTTGGGATATATATACGAATTCGAATGTAATCGATAATGCTGCAGAGACACATCTACATTCCTGTACGACTTTGTAAGAAAGTTATTAAACCAGTGAAAGTAGAGGTAAGCTATTTAATTTTATATACTATTTTACTACAAATAATTATGCTATTTCAATAACGATTGACGCATTTTCGTTCAAAATAGTTGCTCAATATGCCAACATTCACCAATTAAAATGGGAAATGAAGAAAATACTTTAAAATTTTGGTCCGAAGTAAATAATTATCTAGACAGCTCAGGTAACACCCCTTTTCGGACCTGGTAGCTTTCGCTCTGACTCTGCTTTCGTTGCCATGGTCGAATGCGGAAGTAAAGAGGTAATTTAGCTAAGCAAGTTTGGTTAAAACCAAAACCAGAGATCGGCTTCATGTGGAGACGCTAGGACAAAGAAATGATACATTTATAAGTTATTAAAGATGCCTTTAAATTATTGAATAAATAAAGCTTTTTGTCCCTTTTTCCGCCTTTTTTTTTAGTTTTTTATACTTTTTTCCTGCTTTTTTCAATCTGTCCTTTTATTCGGAAAAGTATTGGCATCACTGATACAAATTCACAAATTCGCACAGGTTCAGGCTTGGTTCACTTTTTTGCTCATAACTTGAGAACCGTTCATCCAATCTTTATCATTGTTTCGGCAAATCGATTCATTTTGCTAATTACTAACTATCTTTAGAAGGTACGAATTATCAATATTTAACACTGTAGGAGATATAATATTTTTTCCAAATTTCGGGGGCGAGAGGGGGCGTGGCCAAAATTTGAAACAAACTTGATCTGCGTGCAGATAAAATAAGCATTTGTCCCATACATGTCAAACCTGTATCTCTTACCATGTCTGAGATCTAGGTGTACATACAGAAACGAGACAGACGGACAAGGCTAAATCACTCGGCTGTTGATGCTGATCAAGAATATATATACTTTATATGGTCGGAAATGATTCCTTCTGCCTGTTACATACATTTGCACGACTTTAGTATACCCTTTTTACTCTACGAGTAACGGGGTATAAAAATTTGTATTTAAAACCGGTATCGAACAAAGTTTTATCTAAAATCTAAGAAATTTTTGCGAAAGTGGAATTAAAACAAGAAATGGGCATCCATTGGTCAGTTATTCCTCAAGGCTTGAACCTTTATTCCTCTTAAATACAAACAAATACGCAATTAATATACAAACAAGGCGATTCTGCGTACTTCTGTTGATAAAACAGCAGAAAAGCCAACTCTACCCAAAAACTAAACTGGGTTCTAGATGGAGAAGAACTCAGTAGATACAATTTGGCCGATTCCAATGCGCAATAATTTTGAAATTTAGTTTGTTAAATTGTTGATGCTACAAGTATTTGCAATTTGGGACCGTCAAATATTATGACTCGTGGTATTTTGTGTAATTGTTATTCTGACTAATAAAAATCAAAACGAAATGCAGTGGAAAAACCCCTCAAAACACAAAAACGTTTTGGAAAAGTGAGTGGAATTGAGAACAAGGCTCGATACACAAATACGCGTTATCGGTTACAATTTGAATAGTTTTCTCAAAAAGTTACAAAACACCGTGAGTTGAATGTCGCATATTAATCATTTAAATTTGTTTGAATCGAGGCTAATAAAATGTAATTTAAAGTAAGACCAAAAACAATGAACCAAGCAATGTGACCATAGTAAATGCATATATCTTAAAGTCTGGTCTTTTTTTCTTAAAGCGTAGTATACACTTCCACCAAAGACTTGCCAAAACAAAAAACTCACAAAAATTTTTGTGCCAAAGCCCTTTGGCAGTCTCTTTGGTGGCAGTCCACACTTCCAACAAAAAGTCTCAATTAAATACCGATAAAATACTAGATCCGTATTTTCTGTATCGTTATCGATAGCGCCCTGAATAATTAATTTTAATTATTTCAAGAGGTATCGCATATTGTCGATACACAAATATGCGTAATCAGATGAAATTTGAATAATTTTTCCATCAATGATTGAGCGCAATTTTTAAAGCAAGCTACAAAACATCGTGAGACTTGAACCAAATTTAAACTGGGTAATAATTATGAATTTAATCATTACTAAATTGTCATATCTGCTCATCAGGCCCCGTAGACAGGGGGTGTGCCGTGAGAACGCATGATAATCATTTGTATTTATTGATTGTGAAACTTATAATTTAAAATCAAACCAAAAATAACGCTCTAGGCAATGTGGCCACATTGTCCCACAAAAAAGAATTGTCACTTTTGGTATTTTTGTTTTGGCAAGTCTTTGGTGGAAGTGTATACTACGCTTAAAACAAGAGAATTGTCACTTGTAGTTTTTTGTTTTGGCAGTTTCTTTGTTGAGGTTTATGCTCAACGATAGTTATCGCATAGATTCTTATTTTTTAACGATAGTTTGTTGGCCATCCCTAATACACCCACTCACTCATAATGGTATCGATAACAAATCTGGCTGCCCTCTGTAAAACTTTTCCTCAAAACTTTGAAAATAAAAAGAACATTGAAAAACAAAATCTGCACTTTTTTCTATTTTCTGCGGCGGCAGTGTTAAAAATATGCTAGTACGGTCACACTGGTCCAGCATCGATAACGATGTTATCGCAGTTGATACTCTTTTTGGGGCCCGATAGACAGTTTTGTTGTCGGTGAAGGAGTAGTATTTATAGCGGGCGGAGGTGTGACTCCGTGTTTTATTTCTTTTTGTTGTTTGTGTGTGCGTGTGTATTATTTTTTTTTTGTATTTCTATATTGTTGTCTGTTTTTACAATTTTC